>CM055892.1:5160753-5318253 GCA_029582165.1 Portulaca oleracea
AGTGGAAAGAGGCTTGTTTTGTGAAGGTGAGGGGTTAAGGGGCGGAGGAGGAAACTTATGAGGTGCTTGGGAACTCTCAATCTCACTAGGCTCGCTACAAGGCAAAGACAAATCAAGAAGTAGCTCGTCCTCGCCAAGAGCACGCTCTTCCCGTGTTTCGCTCATCATGAGAAGGTTCCCCAACTCACTACCCATCCCGGCTTTTGAAGTTTCGGTTTCTTGGGGAAAAATGGGAAGTAGCTTGATCTTTTTGCCCTTGTGGGTGAACGTACAAGTGTTGCTCAACCCGTTGTGCATCGTTTTCTTGTAGTATTGCCATGGTCGACCCAATAAAATGTGACAAGCGCTCATAGGAACAACATCATAAACAAGGGAATCATCGTAGTTAGACCCAAAAGAAAAATTCACTAAGACTTGCTTAGTTACCTTGATGTCGTTGTGATCGTTGAGCCAATGGAGTGAATAGGGTCGAGGGTGTAGCAATAGAGGCAAGCCAAGTTTCTTAACCATAGTGGTAGACGCGACGTTCGTGCAACTTCCTCCATCAATGACAAGAGTGCACACCTTTCCACCTATGAAGCACCGCGTTTGGAACAATATTTTCCTTTGGGCCTTGTCGAAAGGAGTCTCATGGGTATGCAAAGCCCTCCTCACAACAAGTGCGCCTCCACGCACGGGGGGTACGGGGGTGGCGTTCTCCTCATCACTAGTAACCACATCTTCAACCAACAGTTCGGGTTCCTCATGACCCTTTCGAAGCTCATCATCGATGTCATGGACCTCTTGGAGTGTCAATGTCCGGCGGTTTGGGCAATCCGCTTGATAATGGCTATACCCATGACATCTGAAGCATTCCGGCCTTCCATCCATCGAGGAGGTCCTGTGGGAGTAGGCACGATGATTTCCTTACCTTTGTCAGTCTTAGCAGTAGGAGTGGACCTAGGAGTATCACTTTGCCTTGGAGTGCCGGAGTAGGGAGAAGGCGGGTTTGACGACGAGAAGGTGGGCTTAGTTGATGGCTTGAAGGCGGACTTCTCGTTTCTTCGCCTTTCAACCTTAAGAGCAAGACTAGACAACTCATCCAGCGAGTGATAAGGTTGAACCTCGATCTTCTTGGCAATAGAGGGATCCAACCCATTCAGAAATCCCATCATCGTCTGCTCTTCAGGTTCCCGAAGGTCGCTTTTGATGAGGAGTTGTTCGAACTCCTCAATATAGTAGCTCACGGACCCTTTGCCTTGAGTGAGGGCGTAGTGTTTCCTCAAGACATCCTACTTGTAGGTGTTGGGCAAGAAGCGACGGTTCACCAATTGCTTCAATCGTGCCCAAGAAGTGATCTTCGAACGACCTTCCCTAGCCCGTTGCGCCTTAACATTCTCAAACCAAAGTGAAGCGGCTTTGGTGAGTCTCAAACTGGCGATCTTGAATGCTTTCTCGTCATTGTACTCCTTAGTTTCAAAGATCCTTTCCATCATTTGGCCCATTCAAGATAGTCGTTGGGGTCACTAGAGCCATTGAACTCCGGAATTTCGATCTTGACATCTTGAAAGTCGTCATGAGGGGGCCTAGGACGCATCTCCCGACGAGGATGACGTCGAGGGGAGCCTCTATCATTGTCACTCGACTCAAAGATGGGAGGAGGAGGGATAGGGCTTTGGGCGCGCCTCCGACGCTCATGCCAAGGTGGACCTTGTAGGTTGAAAACAAGGTGGTTCATTTGAGCCGCCATGTTCTCAATAGTTCGCTCGAGGGATGTAAGCCGATTCTCCACACTTCTAGCTCGAGGGCTACTCCGGTGGCTTGAATTACTTGGATTGGAGCTAACTTCCTCGGCCATAACGAGAGCAAAGGTAAAGGACGGTTTGTGTTTGGGATAATTTGCGGAGTTTGAGGGTTCTTTTGTAGTTGGCTAGTGTTTGGCTAAGGTTTCTTTGAGTTTTTTTCACTCAAACATTTCATCGAACACCTTGCGTGCACTATTTTCCAACTTCTTCTCAATGCACCAAATGACTAAAAATCCAACAAATACACCCACAATACAATAATTTCCAACACACTTTGATAGCAATGGGGTTGGGGGTCACCAATATTTACATACAATCCACAAAATTCAATACTAGAGAACACTACTAGCAAAACAATGAAAAAAACTCAAGCTAAATGAAAACCAAAGCTCTGATACCAAATGGAGCATTACCGTACACGTGGAGGGTGAAGATTAGCTTGAGTAGTTGAAGGGATCGATATTCAACAAGAACAAGGGTCTTGAACACCCAAAGGATGGATACTTGAGCAAGGAGAACCACAACCCTAGGTCTAACACCCCAGCATGATTATCCAAGGTAATCCACTAAATAATCACTAAAGGAATGACTTGAAACACCTCCAAAATTGATTGATAAAGTTAACAAGGTTTTTAGGGAAGTTGGGATAAACCCTATAATGCCAAGCATTACATTCAAATCTCAAAAAAACTGCCAAAATATTGGAAGGGAGGGGGTATTTATAGGAATGGGTGAAAGACAAACAAAACGCAGCGTTTAACAGCAAAAATACGCAGTTCCTCCCACTGTCTCGGCACTTCCTCGCCCAACCGTCGATAGTCGCGGGCGTTACTTGTTGCTTCGCGGGCGCGAAGAATTGCCAAGGGCAGTGACGGAGGTCCTCTATCAAACATCCAAAGTCCAACACCAAGTGATCAGGAGCCAGCATCTGGAGCAACAACGACCTCACCATCTTCAGCATCAAACACTGACATCCAGGAGTGTTTCATGATGGTCCAGTAGGTCATGAGGTCATCCAGCAGCAACAACATCAACATCAACAACAGCAGCCAGCCAGTGAGGTTATTTCTCAATTCCATATCTTTGGATTAAGGTCCTCACCCATGTTTGAAGACTTCACTTTAGAGCTGTTGAGGACATTCCAGCTTAGTGGAGATATCTTCCAGTTTTGAGGTCCTCTTTGAAGACATCACTTCTGGACTATTGAGGATATTCCAGTTTTATGAGGTGATCCTGCATTGAGGTCCTCCATGAAGACTCATTCCGAGCTGTTGAGGCCATTTCCAGCTTGTGAGGTGATATAACCGTTTGTAATAAAGAAAACGCGTTTGTTAGATTTTATTTCATTTTACTTTGATGCTACCCGGTTTGTAATGAGGCTTAATTAGCTTACTAAGTTAGTTAAGTAGTTTAATGTTTAATTAGTGAGTTTCTTGAGCAAGGGGAAACGCTTAATCATCCAGCTCAACCCTAGGTTTAAATACATTGTAATCGGCAGCTTGAGGGGGCATCTATCAGTGAAATTAATAGCATTTTGAATGCCTTGATTGAGCCTCTTGTTTGTGAGTGCTGTTAAACTCTCATCTCTGGTTAATTCTACTACAGTAGCAAGGATTTGGCAATCCTTGTGGTGGGTGTAGAGCTTGATAATCTCGATGGTGGTATGCTTGTATCCATTGAGGTCATCCAGTCCATTGCCCTTGATGTTCTAGTTGTGGTGGGTCTGTATCAGCTTGAGCCTCAAGACTATCTTTGGTTACTGTTTGATTGTAAGTTTGTCATCCGATCATCATTTTATCATCATCCATTTCATCCATTTGTTCATTGGTGTTCATACTCTGTTTTGGAGGAGGTTGTAATTGATTTTCTGTGTGAGGTCTGTTTTGGGTGTATTTGTATTTGATTCTCTGTTTAGAGGCCCGATTGTGTACGAGTTGTGTTAATGTGGTGTACTGTGAGGTCAATACTCTGATCTTAGGACCTTGCATACATCAGGTAGGGTTGCGGGCGCGACAAATTTGGTCGCGGGCGCGACCACCCGCTGCCTAGAAATCCCCATGGCCCTGCTACCGTATGTCGCGACCGCTACATGTCCGGTCGCGGGTGCGACGGTCTGGCCAGGACGGTATCTCGGGTGTGACAGTGCTGACTCGGGCGTGACTGCCTGCTATCAATCGGCGCTAGTTCCTCCATGACTTCAACACTTCCATGATCACTCCTGAACCCCAATTCTTCAATGTTTTTTATCCCGAGACAGCCCGGTATGACCTCGAGGCCTACGAGGTTGGTGGAACAAAACCCGAGTCTCTCTAATCCCCCACAAAGGGTGACCCATTGACACCATGCTAGCTCGATACTCATCAATCCGCCCTTGGAGAAAGTGTAATGGTTCCCGAAAGTGCACGGGTGACCGGGTTTGGCTCGGGAATGCCAGGTCGGGATTTCAAGTCCGGTTAAGGGGTTTGGAACCCGAACCCGACACGTTTCACTTGTTTCTTGTAAATAAAGTGCATATGTTGTATTCTTTCTTTCATTCATGTTGCATGTTCAATGAAATAATTCAATAAAGTTCTTCTTTGTCTCCCTTCCAAACTTTATCAAAAGCACACTTAAAACTTTTAGTAGAGTCTTTCCTTTTGTGAGAGGCGAACTCTTAAAGTTCCTACATTTTGAGTTCGTAGCCTTACCCCCGAATCCATTCTTGGGTTTCGCAGGCGGAGTTTTTCTTGTTTTCTTTTTGGTTTTGTCTTGGATTTTCCCTTAAAAAGTCGGGTGGCGACTCCCATTTCGAATCAAAGCATATCCTGTTGCATAAACTTTGGTAAAACATGGTTTTATAATGTGTCGATGCAACTTTAGGGTGTTCTTTGTATATTTCTAAATAATATTTGCATAAATCGCTTTCTTCCGAACCTAACATTTTTCGAGCAAGTTGGGTTAAATTTAGAAGAGTTTGGAACAAGTGGATGTTCACTCTTAAAATGTTTAATTCAATGACTCAAGAAATGGACAAAGTAAAGGGAAAGTGAGTTTACAAACTATTATTCCTGAAATATATAATTAACTCCTTAAAAAGTTTTCAAAGGTTCAAACCCCAGCACAAATCACTGAATCACACCCCAATCCGCGTGGACGTTCGGAAGCCCGAACGGCAAGGAAAAATGTCCACACTTATCCCACTCAAATGGTGCATTCTTCTTCATGAGATGATGCAATGGATGATAACCGCCCGCGAGGTTGGATATGAACCTTCTAATGTATGCCAAACGTCCTTGGAGACCTTGCAAATTCTTTAAGGTTCTTCGGCGTGGGCATCTCTTGAATTGCCTTGATTTTGGCGTGGTCAACTTCGATGCCTTTGTGTCATACCAAAAAACCTAATAACTTCCCCAAAACGACAGCAAATGTACACTTGAGTGGATTCATCTTCAACTAGCAGTTGCTCAACCGTTTGAAAACTTTTCGAAGGTCTTGCAGGTGATTCCCTTTTCTCATTAATTTGACCACCAAATCATCGACATAACATTCAATAGGGTGGTGCATGTCATCAAAGATGAATTGCATTGCATGTTGATATGTTGCTCCTGCATTCTTCATACAAAGAGGCATTACCTTAAAATAAAATGTTCCTATCGGTGTACGAAAACTTGTCACCTCTTAGTCCTCGGGTGCCATTTGAATTTGGTTATACCCCGTCGTGCAATCCATGAATGATAAAGCTTTGTGCCCTGTTGTGGAATCGATCACGAGTTCTGTAACGGGCAATGGGAAGTCATCCTTTGGGCACGCGTCATTAAGATCACGAAAATTAACATAAATTCAAAGTAGTCCACTTTTCTTTCTAACAAGTACAATGTTCACAATCCATGTTGGGTATGTAACTTCACGAATAAATCCAGCTTCTATGAGCTTGTTTACCTCCTTTTCGATCTCAGGTTCTAGCTCCTGGCGAAAACGACGTTGAAGTTGCTTCTTAGATGAAACACCCTTATTAACGAACAAGCGATGGACTACTACTATTGGATCTAGTCCGGGCATTTCTTTGTTCTTCCATGCAAACACATCCTTGTATTTAGAAAGGAAGGTAAAATACTCTTTTTCCTACTCTTGTGTATGTAAGGAACTCATAGAGATTGGGAGAGGTTCCTCGACAGTCCCTATGTTTAATTCTTTCAGCTCATCAACAGTGGCTTGCCCCCCTTCCTCTACAGTTTCAGGGATTTCTACAAGCTCTACTTCCGACTCAATCTCTTTTTATTCGTGAATCATGATTTGATTAGAGGTAACAACTTCTTTATTCTCAGCCTTATTCTTTCAAAAAATTACTTAGGGGTACCCTAATTTTTGATGAAATGTTTTTCTGGTACCCCAACTTTTAAAAACTAATTTTGGGGTACCCTAAATTTTAGAATTAGAAATAATTAAGTGAAATTTCGGCCAATTATTTGAATTCGGCGGTGAGTTTTAGGCAGAGAATCGATTAAGTGTTTTTGTGGATGAAAATGCCCTTTGTTTTCGTGGACGAAAATGATTTGAATCGATCGGAGTTTCGCCGAAAATTCACTTAGTAATTTCTAATCCTAAAAGTTAGGGTACCCCAAAATTAGTTTTAAAAAATTAGGGTACCAAAAAATTGTTTCTTCAAAAGTTAGGGTACCTCTAAGTAATTTTTTGTTATTCTTTGGTTTACGGTCATTCTATTGGTTGGTCTTCACTCTAAGGAACCATTTGTTTTTACATCGAGTATTGACATATGCATTATGCGGGAAGGGATAGAACTTTGTACTTCATTCAATTCACCCAGGCGGTTAAAACACTGAATTGTTCCCTTCTTGTGGTAAAGGATTTGACGCTTCTCCTTCTCTTTTAAGTCTACTAAACACATATGGCCTTGCTTTCGCATCACCTTTAGCTTTGTACGATCCTAAAGACTCCCGATTTTTGCCTTTCACTACCCTTATGAGCACATACGGACTCCTCTTTGATGTATGTGACAACATATCAAACACAGAAGTCATGGAGTTAGGTTGGGCTTTCTCATCCTCGCTGTTATCGTCCTCTCAGCGGTGATATGATGAACTGTAGACTGTTTATTGTTTCACTGCCCTGAGATTCTGATAGGTGTAGGTGGTGTATAGCCAAGACCAACCATAGAGGAACTTATTCCTTACCCTTGCTCTTGAATGCGCTTCTAAGTCTCAATAAGATAATACAACTTAGCTTCGATGACTTCTAATGCAACGAGATTTATGAAATCATAACTAGCCTTCTCCATGAGTTTATATGCATTAGGACCGAATACCTCATGTTTTTTGCTCTTGAGGTGAATTCTCCTCCTCCTTCAATTAGGTGTGAGAAGAAAGAACAAACCCCGAAAGAGAGGGCTTGATTGCCTTAGGTTGGTATGTTTTTAGTATTGGCAAAGTTGCACTTACTTTGAGTGTGTGCAGGACGGGGTCTTCAACTCTCTTATTCATTCTGCCTCCTATAGTTTAGCTTGTTTGTCAACTGAATGGGGTTCACCTTCCTTACGACGAGACTTCGGGATATACCTTAGAACTGGCGGTGTAATAGTAGTTGAGGTGTCTACTTGCATTACAACTTATCCAAAGGGTCTTGATACATCCTTACATTCATCGTTTTGTTTCATAGGTGCTTGACTTTCTTGCATAATCTTTGAACTTCTCTTGCATATAGAGGAGATCGTGGATGGCATTGTCTCTTTCAGAGTAGCTTCTTCCTCGAAAATGTTCGCATCGGCAAAATGCGACTCAGCTTGAGAAAATGGTTTAGCATCTCTGTTAATGTTTCTTTCACCATCCCGATAATACTTAAGACATTGATGGAGCGTGGAGGCTACTATCCCATGCTCATGGAGCCATAGATGTCCGAGTATCAACTTATAAGATGTCCTGGCATCAATTACATGAAAGATAGTGGATGTTACCAAATCACCCATAGTTAGCTCTAAACGGATCATGTCAATCATACATTGACCCTCCAAATTAAACCATGAGTCATCATTCTACTCTTAGATAGTTCTTCTGTCGTGATTCCTAGATAATTCGTGCCAGCATTAGGCATGATGTTAACGGCAAAACCTCCATCCACTAGCATATGTTTCACCTTCTGTTCCCGAATATAACCGGTCACGAACAAAGGGCGGTTGTGAGGTTGGTCATCATCTGTAAAGGTGGCTGCCATATTACAACTTACAAGCAGAGCATTTCTTCTTGGAAATGGAAGACTTCATTCCAACTCTTGTGCGTTGGCAAAACCTCTAAGATAGCTAGAGTCTTCTCATTACCTTTTGTTGATTTTGTCTCCTTTTCTTCTCCTTATTCCCCGTCTACTTGTTCAAAACAAGATGTCACGTTAACGGTGATGTTCCCGAAGGAGTCGTATGGAAGAACTTAT
Organism: Portulaca oleracea; assembly: GCA_029582165.1. NCBI lineage: Eukaryota > Viridiplantae > Streptophyta > Magnoliopsida > Caryophyllales > Portulacaceae > Portulaca > Portulaca oleracea. The sequence continues at coordinate 5,168,955 of CM055892.1, forward strand.
ACTAGTGTATTACCGCGGGTCTTTAGTAGAACATGCTTCGATACAAATATGATTGACCTCAACAGACTATAATGCATTTTTCAAGTGGATGACTTACGACCCTATGATAACGACAATACCTGGGGTCAGAAGTTGACAGACCTAAAAGTATAAGGTGTCTGTGCACCGCAAGTGTACGGGTCTGTGTAGTAATAAAATATCGTTCTCTCTCAGGGATTTGCGTTCAACCACGCACTGAACTAATTCGCTACAAAGAATGCAAGGTCAATCCAAGGGTTGTGGTAAGGTTTTCTAAAACTAAACTAAGAAAACAGGAATTTTTTTAGGGTTTAACCAATTAATTAAAAGCGTTCAGGGGAGTCCACTCTAGTCAATCAATCAAATTATCAACAATCTCGGTGCAGGTAACAAGATAATTCGGGGTCTACAATCTTTCTAGGCCTTATCACTTCGATCTTTAGATCCTAGGTGAGTTACAGTGATTAAACTAAACATTATTTCTAACTATTTAATCTAATCAAAGATAAGAACTGATTATAAATTGACCCTAGGCAAGAATCATTATGTCTAACTATTTTCTAAACCTATTCAATCTACGCCTTCCAATTCAAGACTCAAACTGTCGTCATGTTGTCAAGAATTTATTACCAAGTAAAGTCTCAAACTATCGTTCTGTTGCCAAATTACTATGACATACAATACACGCAGATTAAACGAATAAAAGGATAACCTAACACCGAGACTGAATTCAAATTCAATCAATAGACATCGAGTTTATCCCCCAAACAAAGGAAATTAGCTACTTATATTATTGAAAGTAAACATCACAAAATCTAAACAAGAATAAGAAAGCATGAAAGAAAAATAGAAATAAACCGTGTTCGAATTGGCGGAATCGATCTCTTCGTGTCACCCGAATCGATCTCTTTCGTCTCCTCCGATAACAAGCAACAATCTAATCTAATAATAATGTTTGAGAATTAATTGTAAAGAAAGTATCTAAAAGCTATTCTAAAAAGCTCCCTAAAAACTACTCCAAGAAAAACGATAGAAAAACTTATTCAAACGGCGCGGACGAAACCCTTTTATAAGGCTGGATTAGGGCACAAAACGCTGCCTGCGTTTTGGAAACGCTGGCTGCGTTTTGCTCCAAAAGTGAAACTCTTCCGTGTCTAGGCGCTGGCTATGCTTGGAAAATGCCAGCTGCGTTTTGCTTCTTCTCGGTTATCAAACTCTCTGGACAAGGCGTTGGCTGCGTTTTGGAAACGCTGGCTGCGCCTTGCCTTTTAGCCTTAACTGGACTTGGGCCGTGTGATTTTGGGCCGTTCTTCCTTCTTTCTTCTCTTCTTCTTCAACTTCTTTTTTTTATTTCTTTGATTTTTACTATTTCTCCTCCAATTTTTCATGCCTTTTTTATATAATGCACCTAATTCCTGTAAAACACACCAAACTCGCGAACAAGTGTATAAATCACGGAATTTGACATAAAAATACGGGATTTCAGATATAAAAAGCTTTAAACTGACATGTTTTGAGCCCTAAAAACTCTATATAAAAACGACTTATCAGAAGTCTTCCCAACTTCTTTTGGCCGTTTTAGTTTGGGAAGTTCATTGATCTTGTTTTCTAACAAGTCGTCTAACATTCCTTGCAAGTCCGAATCAGAAAATGGATACTTCTTCTCTTGGAGCTCCTTCAGTGTCAAATGTTTCTTCATAATGTCATGAGGGCTTCTTCCCATCAAACTTGGGTCTTCCTGAAATTTTTACGAGCTTACGGAAGAAACGAGCATAACTTCCTTAACTGAAGACATTATTCACGTAGAAGTCTTATTGATTTCACCTCTATCTTTCTTGGCTTTATATGAAAACCCGGACCTACTCTTACGACTTGCTATCGTCATCTCCATGTCGTGGGCTTTAGTGGCCGATTCTTGGAAAGTTGTTGGCTTGCTTATATACAAGACATAAAGTAAGTCTCATTACATGTCTTTGCACTCGAGCCTGAGTGATCTCCAACGATTGATGTAGTCCAAGACCGGCTCCTAGGACCATTGCTTTGTGTTTGTTAGCTCCATCATACTAACAGTGCGATGGGTACTATAGAATCGATTAAGGAACTCTTGCTCCAGTTCTCCCCAACTGTCAATGAACTCTGGTTCCAAGTCTGTGTACTAATCAAAGTCGATGCCTTTAAGGGTTCTAACAAATTGTTTCACCAAACGATCTCTCTTGATCCCGACATTGTTGCAAGTTTCAATGAAATGCGTTATGTGTTGTTTAAGATTCCCCTTGCCATCAAAGTGAGTAAATTTTGGCGGCTGATAGCCGTGAGGCATGCGAAGGGCGTCAATCCTCTTTGTGTAAGGCTTCGTGTACAACTGAGTATTGTGAGAGCCTCCCCCAATTTGAGCTTTTAAAACATTGGCTACTAGGTTTTGGATTTAATCCACAAATAACTAGCCCAAGCCGGAACCATCTTCATATTTCTCTCCTTCGTCAAAATCCTCGTGATTGGACCTTTTGTCTGAATCTTTGTCTCCTGAACCCTCGTCGGAGTCGCTACCGGGTCGTTTTTCTAACTTCTTCGTCAGTTTCTTGATCCGCTCATCTTATCGCTTAATGTGCTTAGTCTTTTCCTCGCTTTCTTTCACGAGTCTTGTCAGCATGGCCTTTATAGCCTTGAATTTGTCTTCATAATTCATAGCATATGTGACCATAACGGGCATAATAACAGTGTCGATAGAGTTGGTATCGGAATCGGAGGAGAGCGAATCCCTTGGAGATTTTTGCGTTTCCTCGCCATCTTCATGGTCTTCATCCTCATCACTCAATGGTTGATGGTGGGTCTCACACATCCATTGAGGGGCCATCTCCTTCAGGTCAATAGCTTGAATAAAAATAGTTTGGTTTACTCCCAACAAGTTGGAGTCAAAGATTTGCAACAGGCACTCACGTCAGCTTGTTTCTTGGCCTTAACATCGACAATCTTAGCCATCCTTCATGTGATTACTTCATTGGATGTTGCACTAGTTATTGATTCTATTGACTTGGATTGAGTAACTTTCTTCGAAGCATGATAGATGTTGATCTTAGGAGCCATCTTCTTTGAATGATGAGTAGTTCGTTCTTGGAGAGAGATGAGAGGCAGAGATGTCCCACCAAGCCTACCAAAATTTGTAAACACAACTTTTCGGGTCTAAAATAAATAAAGATAAGAAATTAGTGAACAAATATAATTGTATTAATTTCAAAGGATTTTGGGTACAATCTCTGTATATTTGTTACAAAATGAAAATTTAACTCCTCCGATTCGATCTCCTTGAATGAACTTGAACGAGTCTTGAATCTTGGATGAATATAGTCTTGAGTGAATATAATCTTGGATGAATGTGGTCTTGAACGAGAGTCGTAGAGACTTGATCCCGATCAAGAGGAACCGGTTTGATCTCCCATGAATGTACGACATGAGCTTAAACTTTATTGTGTTTTTTGTCTTCAAGAGAGAGAGAGAGTATGTGAGCTTTAGTCTTCTTTTGATGTTTTTGAACTCCCATTCAAACGAAGGAGGATGACCTCTATTTATAGAGAACTTAGACTAGTACTTGAGCTCATTTAATTACTTTTAAAAGAAAAGGAATTAGTATTTAGTTTATGTGTCACCCTCGACATGTGGCGTAATTTAATTGGTCGAGGAATAATATCATTTAATTTTTAATTAGATAAGCCACCATAATTATCTTGACAAGTGACAGATTATAATTGGGCGAATTAGTATTACTTTAATTTCCACGTGGCGAGTCTTTATTGGCTAACAATTTTTTGCCTTCTACAGTTACATTTTGCAACATATCGACCAAAAATACAAAAGCTTAATATGTGCTCCTACAAAAGGCTTAGAAAATTCAATTATCCAAATAAAATACCAAATTAACCTCATCTGTAGTTTCTAACTAACATAACTTGATTCAAGAGGTGTTGTGCACATAAGCAATGAAGATAATATAACTTATAATTACTAATTAGGACTCAAAAACTCCAAAACTCAAACATTAAATAATTTTGGGAGGGAGTTTGGAAGTGAGAGCATAAAAACATGGAATAATTATCTATAATAACTTCATTCGTCAGATACAAGTTATAGCTTGCGCGTTTGCAATTACAGTATGAAGGAAGAAGTTTATCAGTCAATCACCACTCACCCTTCACTTATGTGCTTCATATTAGCCGAAAAAAACAACCATGTAGACAAGAAATAGTGGTTGCTTCATGCTTAATCTGTTAACGCCAAACTAAGACATGAACGGACACAGGACATAGCCCGCAAGGTTAAGGCTTGAGCAACCCAATAACACAAGAAAATCAAAATAAGGGTACACATCAAATTGTTAAAATATCTAGAACTTGTTTACGCTTTAACGGCCCGAAGCCTTGTTTGAATTGCCAACTTTATGTTATTTGACTAAAAACATACCCATTAACAACTATCCCAGCAAAAATGCTAAGGGGATGATGATACAAAGCAGGGTAATCATATAATCAATCGATGAAAAGATTAACAAAATTATTTCAGTCAACGTTGGCACCCATATTCTCTACTATGAGATACTACATTTTACTTTACAAACGAAATAAGCAGAACAGGTTTGGTATTTGATGCACTTTAATTGTAGACTCCATGTTAATCAAGGAGCAAATACCCCTACCTATAACAAATTGAAGAAGATAATTGCGAGGTTAAAAGGCTATCTAAAGATACTCAAGAAGGCCTAGCCCTCACTCACTCTTGAAACTTTCACCCTCTTCTACTCATTTTCACCCCCGATTATTGCTATCTTTTGGTTAATGCTTGGCCAGAGCGTTACCCCTTATTATGACCTTCGGGTCGTGATCGATCAAGGTTCGGGCTTTGAATGGCGATCCTTAGTTCGTCAGCTTCCCCTAGCATGCTTAAGTTATTTTGGACTTTAATTGGTGAACATCGAAACACCGACTTTCTCATGGTGCATATTGCCATTAAAGATTTGCTTTTCTATTTTTGTCTCATGCACATTCTACATCGAAATTTCCAAAACCTTTGGTTGACCGTTGGTTCCCTGAAATCAATTAAGGAGTGACGTTAATGGAAACCGTACCAACCATTTCTTGTCTTTCCTAATAACATCAACCATTAGGGCAGCCCTTAACATGCCTCGAGGTTATAGTCGTTTCTTTAGGATTTAAGCCGGCTTATCATTCGTGGGCGGTAGCTCATTTTAAAGGTCCTTAAAGAAAAGTCCATAACTCAATCATTTTTTAAGCTTTGAAGTTGATTCAAGTTGGATTCCTTAAATGAGTCTAGTTATGACCATATTTTTAGATTACCTCAAACTTGAATGCATTAATATAGTATTTAGCAAAACCGAAATGTGGTATTCATTGATTTCAAGTAGTAACTCGTTTTAAAGGTTGTTCGGTCTCATTTTGAGACGAATTAAGACCTTAAAATAAGTAATTTGCTTGTGATTTCTTCACTTTATTGGAGAATTAGTGTGATTTACAGATTTTTGTGGAAATTCATAGAGAAGTGAAGAAAAGCCAAGAAAAATGAAGAAAATGAGGAAAGAAATGAAGAAAATAATGGAAAAGGTGGAAGAAGGACCAAGACCACCCCCCCCCCCCACCAGGGGGTAATTAGACGCCACCAGGGGGTACTAAGCCCTTCACCCAACAATGCTACTTCAAAATCCAAGTCCAACACCCCCCACTAGGGGGTAATTAGACGCCACTAGGGGGTACCCCCCAGCAGCGTCCAAGAACCCCCCACCAGGGGTACTAAGCCTCGCACGTCTAATGAAATCAAAAGCGACGCTACCAGCGTCCAATTTCCCCCCACCAGCATCCAAGTCAGTAGCATCAAGAGGGCTACACGTTGCCAACGTTTCCCAACCCACGCCCAGCTTTTATGTTCGGAAATTGTTGACGAATACAACAAAATGCCAGCGTTTACGTTTGTCTAATTCTTTGGCGCCGTTAATTGAACGCTAGGGTTTTTAAGATGTGTATTTGTTGTTTGGTTTTATAGACACCGGGATTTGCACCGAAAAAATTCTGACTCGTCAAAACTCAGCAAGTCATTTGGACCAAAAATCAAAACGGGTCATTAGGCCCACGGAGTCAACAAAGAGGGCCCAACAAATCAAAGCAACCCACTCGGAAATAATAAAGGCCGCATAACCTTTATCAATTGACAAGCAGACCCAAAACGCGAATCCGGCCCAGTAAAAACAATATAAGTCGCCTGACCTTTGAGTTAAGTAGCGGCCCGCCTTCTCTAGCCACGTCATCAATCCGTGCCATTTAATCTCATAGGCCGCCTGACCTATATCAATTTATTTGATTTTGGCGCCATAATTTCCAAGCATCCCTTGATCATAGAAACATGTGAATTTGACTTTGGATTGACCATATTATTGCTATAAGCCGCATGACTTATAAGCTTGCATGGAAGGGCTTGATTTTGGGATGTGTCCCTTACCTTTTCCCTCCAAAACACTCATCCTCCACCTATAAATACCCCACCATTTTCATTCATTCATCATCAACTATTATCATCACTCCACCTAAACTCTCTCAAATTTTTCTCTATTATACATCGTCCCTCTCTAATTCTCTTATAACCACTCTCATCATCTCATATCATTCTTATACCACCTTCTAATCATTCTCATATCCAACCTTCCATCCAAGCTCCAAACCAAGGTCAAGATAAGGGATCATTCTTCAAACATCCACCATTAAGCAAGGTTTGCTTTTCATTATTATTGTATTTAATTATGTAATTTGTGCTTTAATTCCTTCATTTGTACTTCTTTTGTAAAGGAAAACCGCATTTGTTTTATATTGCATGTTCAAAAATATGATGTTGTGAAATTTATTAAACTTCTCCCCGCTCTTTTCAATTCAAGCTCGATTTTAGTAGAGTCTGTTTTCTAACAGGAGAATTCGAGAGTTCTTTTAATTCTCGGATTCGTAACCTTACCCCCGAGCTTAGAATTCATGTTCGTAGACCAGAGTTATTTTTTATCATTTTATGGTTTGTCGATTTCCTTAAATCGGCTAGCGACTTTTTCTTCTTTTTACCATTTTTTTAATTTTATAAATACACGTCTTTGCATAAAAATATTTAAAAATGATTTAATACATTTATATCAACCAATTCAAGGCTAACCCAAGAGAAAATGGGCTCAGAAATTAGTAAAGGCTATGCGGCCTTTACTAATTTCAACCCATTTTCACTGGGCCGAGGGAATGGAAGGACCAACCCAGTAAACATCAAAGGTCAGGCGGCATTTGATATTTTCTGAAGGTCCATTTGTTCCCTTTTAGCCTGAATCTGGGGATGGGTCGGTATTAAGTCATTGATAAAATATTTTTGTATGATTTCGAGTATTTTTGTCATATAAATAGGTTTGTAAATAAATAAAGTTTCATCACCCTGAAAACGAATTTCATAAAGTAAAATTATCCTTATTTAAGGATTAAACAACCTTAGTTGGCTCCCGATCACTTAAATAGCGCATTACGGGAAAAGGGTCACCTCTCCCAGGGTCCTACACCAGCCGCTGAGCGTTGGACTATCGAGGGTATTCGTGGGAAGAAATATAAGCCAAGGAGTCTTGACTTCGTTCGACGCACATTAGACAATCTTACTCAAATATTCCTTCCTTCCTACTGATTTTTTTGTCTTTTTTTTTTTTTTTTTTTTTGCATTCTAGTCTCAACTTCTTTTCCCTTTGCAAGCCTAGGTGAATTGGCGTCCATGGGTTGGTTTTAATTTGGGAGGGTTGCCAACCCCCTTACATTTAGTGGAACATGATATGCGTCTTCGCCTCCTGATTGAGGGGCCTTCAGGTTACGTGGGGTACCTGGGAGAAAGATCCTCAATGCAGATCCTGGGCCGCCATCCTGGTCTTATCCTCGTAGATCCTCCCGAGAGGATGTTTGATTCGTGGTGTATGGACCCGAACAACTTGGGGAGAATGGTTCAAGGTCAGGATTTCCAGCAATTTATCAAGGAGGTCCAGCTAGATCAATTTGATGGTTAGCCCAAAGGAGGTCCATATAAAATTTATTGGGTTGAGAAAACGATTATTTATTGATTAATATAATTAACCTAAAAGGCACTATGGTTAACCCAAAGTAAGGGCCCTTATGTTCAAAGGTTAGCTATGTTAATTAATAAAGGGTTTTTGGATGATAATATACCGACCTTTGGGGGTATTTGATTGTAATATACCAACCTTTACTATTGGATAGCAATATCCATGACCTTTATACCTAGGTGACATTATTATACCAACAGTAACTAAGGGGGTGGTGAACCGGTCTCAATGCGTGCTAACGTGGCTAGGAAAGGGGAAAAAACTGTCCCAGACCAATAACCCCATTAACCCCTTAGTTTTTCTCACTAACCCACATTACAAGACAATGGTTGGTTGTGTCACATTAGTATGAAGACTGGTTCACCACCCGTTAGTCATTGTATTAGGGCCGATTTTTGTTTTAAACGTGGGTTAGTGAGAAAAATGGAGGGGTTAATGGGGTTACTGGGCAAGGGTGTTATTTTCCGTTCGCCAGTCACGTCAGAACAGAGACCAGTTAACCAGTCACCACCCCTTAGTCACTGTTGGTATAATAATCTCACCTAAGTATGAATGTCAGGGATATTATTGTCCAATAGTAAAGGTCGGTATATTACAATCCAATACACCCAAAGGTCGGTATATTGTGATCTAATATCCCATTAATAAATAAAAATTGACTCACCTTAGATGATATTATATGGCCCTTTATGAAATTCTCTCAATAAAGGTCCAAGTTTATTAAACGTCTAACAAAGTTAATGGATAACGTTTTAGACTGTATAATAGTCACTAAGCTTGAGTAAATTAATTTATAGGGTTTAATTATTAAATCCATCACATTTATGGCCGGCACATTGTTAGGCCCAACCATATTTGATGTGTCAATTAAGCCCATAAACTAATTATAACTCGCTCATTGATGGCTTTATTTGGTCCTTTACAATATCCATTTTCCTTGAGTAAAATAAAAAAAAAAAACTAAATAACGAAAAAAAACAGGTCGTCAGTCTTGTCGTGCATTAGTCTAGTCCACATAATAGTCAATGTAGCTTGAGTTGTCTGAATTGTTGGGCCAAGTTACGGATTCTCCTTAAAACAGTCAGCCTGTGGATTGGGCCCATCCGAATCGAGAAACACTGACTTATGCCTTTCAATTTATGATCCACTCACTATGTGTGACTTTATTTAGCCCTTTATAATGTCTTATCGTTAGGTCCATATAGAGTTAGTCCATGCACTTTCGAAAAGTGGGTGAGTCTCTTGTGTCAACATATATATGTCGAGTCTGGTAGGGTCATATAGGTCCTTTAGAGCATACATGCATTGGGTAGTATGTGTCGGAGTATGTCATCGAGTTCCTAACTTTGAATTTCCATGCAGGCATCATTGGTGATCGACTCCGAGCCCACATTAGAGATCCACGAATTGGCCGTTTGGTTCCAAACCCTCACTACGATCCATCTGCAACTCGTGACTGCATCATGTTTGGAGAACAGTTTCAAGAAGTCCCGGTTCAGAGTACTGAGGAGCTTTATACCAAGATGCAAGGTCTGGTCTTCGCTATTACTTTAGAGCAAGAACAAAAGATGGGAAAGAGGTTGAATGAACAGCAACAAATGATGGATGGTGTGCTACAGGCAATCATCAAAATCAATGCTAAGCCAGGGCTGAATACTGAAGAAGACGATGAAGAGATTCATGGGTATGAGTCTAAACATGAGCTCATCAAGACGTTAGCAGATTCTGGAAGGGGAGAATCATCCAAAACAAAGGTTAATGCCTCGGAAGTACCCAAGCCTACAAGGGACCTCGCTGTTAAGGCCCTTGAACAAAGGCTGGAAAGCATCACTAAAGCAATGAGCACTGTGCCAGCCTTTGCTGACAAATACATGAGGTACCATGGCCTGTTCAACCAATTCTGAAGATTGCTGACAAGGTCGAGGTACCAAACATCAAGTTCAAACCCTCTGAGAATCCCACTCATCATATTGAAGAATTCATGAGATTAGCATCGTTGAACCGGATTGACGTCGGTCTATACTCCACAGTCTTCCCATCCACCCTAGATGGTGAAGCCAAAGTTTTGTATCATGCTCTATCACCCCAGGTCAAAGCCGACTGGAATGAGTAATTCAAGGCTTTCATTAACCATTATAGTCGTATTCAAAAGAAGCAAGCCACGATGGACGATCTAACCACCATGAAGCAGAGGGACGATGAATCCTTCTTAGATTACTTTGAAAGGTGGCATACCAAGCTGTCTCACATTAATGAAACCATTCCTCTCCGCCTGCAGTTATCCACCTTCAAGCAAGGGCTCAAGAGCAGTTTGTCTAAGCACTTGGGATATCATGTCATCAAGGATTTCGATTACTTGAAAGACATTTGTGTTCAACTGTAAGCAATGCACAATGATAAGGCCACTTCGCCTGGTTGGAAAGGATCTAGCTCCAATAGGAGGGCTACTACTGCAGCTAGCCACCCTCCTAAAATTGTTGAGACTAACTCCATTCAGCGCAAGAGGCCCTATGTGCTAAAGTACGAGACCTATACACCACTGGACGTTCCTTATTCTCAAGCTCTTGATCGACTGGTCAAGAAGGGTATTTTGGTTTTGCCTTTACCAAAAGAGGAGCCGAAAATCAAGGGTAGTAATTGGAATGCCAACCAATTCTGCCGCGATCGCTGCCGAGGACATGATACTGAGAAATGCTGGTCTCTCAAAAACAAGATAGAGGATATGATAAGGGCGGGGACACTCCCGATGCCAAAAGCTGCTAAGAAGCCCAATAACCAAGATAACCCAATGCCTGAGTATACAAATGTTATCTTTAGTGAAGATTCAAACTTTGACCCTTCCTTTTTATTGTTGAAGTGGGACAAACTGTCCCAGAAATATTTGGATTTCATGAAGGTTTGTCCATCTATGGTATTTGGGATAGCGATGATGATGACGAATATATATGAACACTCTGAAAAAGATTGGGTTGAAGCGGATGAGCAAACATCAGACAGTGTGGCATTTCATACTCGATCTGGCCGCCACAACAACAGGAACACCACCATCCAAGTGGTGTCCCTAATCCTACACCAGTGATTGGCAACGACAATCAGACTCCTCTAGAAGATCCACTCTTTGCTCAATGTTCGGTTGTAATTTTTGTGGTTTTAAAGGTAGGGTTGTCGGTCCACGAGGATGGGTGTTTAGGCTTGTTTAGGACGAATGATTTGCTAAGGTTTTTCTCAATGCGGAAAGCAATAAACGAATTAAAGGCAATCAATTAAGCTACACTAGTATTGAAGACAATAAACTATGTAATGGAAGCAAGTAATCTACCCTAATCAACTCAAATAACGATCATATAAACCATCAAAGCTACACATAGTCAACTCTAGAGAAATTAACAACAAAAAACACCAACTAAGGATGCAATTAATGGCAAGTAACAAAACAACTAAGCTAATCTAATTTAGATTATGAAATTGGGAAGTAAAACTCATACCCTTGAAGCATCTAATATCTCTAATCTTCAATCTCCATCTTGATCTTCATCATCATCTTCTCCCGAACAAATAAGAAGAAATGTGAATTAGATTATCAAGAACCCTCAATTCCTCACTTAAAAGTGGGAATTGTGATCCTTGATCCCCCGTTTCACTAAACTTAGATTGTGCTTGTGGCTAATCTAGTAACAAAGCAATAACAATCTCTAATAGAATCAAAAGGATACAAGAGAATGAAGGAAGAAATTTTGGAATTAACTTCAATAAAAGTTGATTACATCAAAGCTTGAAGGAACTTGAAGAACAAGAAAACTTGAAACCCTAAGAGAGAGAATGCAAAATGCTAAACTTGAAAGGAAATTCTATTGAAAACTTAAGTAAAACAATAATAAAACTAAGCTGCTACTAAATTCGTGGCTAAGGGTTTATATACAAAGCCAAATCTTTTACATAAAACACAGCATTTCACCCAGAGAGTTTGCGCGTAAAAGCAGAGTGACTCGGGCGAATCACTCCTTGACTCGGGCGAGTCGAGCTTCTGGTCGCCGGAGGATGTCTTGCTGTAGCACTTTTCTTGGTCGCATAGGACAAGGTCACGACCGAGTCATGAGGTGACTCTAGCGTGACACCCTTCTGATCCTTCCTTGCCTTAGCCATTTTCTTGGCTTCCATGACGAGTTTCAGAGGTTGGTCACGACCGAGTCATTAGGTGACTCGGGCGTGACACCCTGATGGTTCTCCTCCTCCTTAGCCGAGTTCACGAATAAGATTGTGTCATTTGGCTCCGTTTTTGCCATTTATGCTTAGTTTTTGGCTCAACACCTTATTCACCTACAAGACTAAGAAAACATCATAACTAACATATATATTGGGGTTAGAACAAGTAAAAACACCTAATAAAAGAGAAGAATTCGGCTCAGAACGAGACCGAACACTCAACTCAAGAGAACTAGGGCTGAGGTCACCATTTGGCAGTTACTATTTACCTCATAAGCTCATAGACAGAAGATGTTAGATGCCCTTACTTCATTGACAGTATCTCCCACAATGACCCCTGAATCCTTGGACGCTCACGTGACCACCAACGAGGGAATAATTGCCTTTGGAGATGAAGATCTACCTCAAGGAGGGGCCTCCCATAACAAAGCCTTGTACCTCACAGTGCAATGCTCCAACAAGACTATTCCATTGGTTCTGGTCGACAACGGTTCAGTTGTGAATGTATGCCCTTGGAGAACGGCACAAAAGCTGGGAGTTCAACAACAACATCTGATCCAAAATGGCGTGCAGCTCAGAGCTACGATAATTCCCCTCGGAAATAAGTTCGATCTATAATATTGCCTATCACTACTGAAAATATCGCTCGGAATGTAGAGTTCGTGGTACTAGATATCTCGGCTTCCTTCAATTTGCTCCTGTGAAGGCCCTAGCTTCATGAATGCAATGCTATAGCATCCACCTTGTACCAAAAGGTGAAAATGATGATTCGAGGCCAAGTAATCACCATCTCGGGAGAACCTATCAATGTTGTCTTTACTCCCATGCAGTCAACTTTAGAAGTGGAGCATAGTTCAATAGACAAAGAGGTTCACAACTTTGAGATTATGGCAGTTTTGAGCAAGGATTAAGCTCCTTTTGACTTTGATCCCTACTCAAATCCCAAGGTGCATTCTATACTCAAGAAACAAGGTTACTTTCCTGGAATGCCATTAGGAAAGGACCCCAAGAACAAGATTTCATCCGGTGTTCAAAACATTTAAGCAAAAGGACAGATTCGACTTAGGGTACAAGCAAACTGAGAAGGAGGTCCGACTTGCAAAAATAGCCATATCTAAGCAGAAAATGATGGATAATCCTCCAACCTTGTTCCAAACAAAGCCTTATCCACTTACTTTGAATGGAAAGTTTGTTAGGGAAGACAATGACTTTCCTTACTATGGGTTCTCTGAACCATTTTACCTCAAGAATAAAGGAGTTCAAGCTGTTGGATTAGAGATCTTCAAGGATTCCTCCACTAATATGGCTACTGTCTTTGTTTCCGCCCGGGAGAAGCAGCCACCATTAGAGTAGACTCACCTTGTTGGGAGCAACATTTTTGGCATGTTGTTTGGACAAGAAGTCGTCCAAGAGAAGTCCGAGGCTGACATTGTTCTTGCTGCACTATCCAACCCAGGCTTTAATCCAAGCCTTATGATCACTGAAGATGGAGGACCTAATGCGGTCTCATGGGTTGATACTGAGGAAAATAGCTCTGTTTTGTCTGTAGGATAGTCTCTTCCTAGAGTCACAGAGTCAGGTCCTAAGGGTCTAGAGTCAAATGAGCCTGGTCTTGAATTTGCTGGCGATGTATTCCTTTTTGCATTCAATAAAATGAACATTAGCGCTTACTCTGATTCTTCTTTCCCCTCTTCCCTGAACTCTTGAATTTAATGAACCCTTAAAAGAATTTTCTAATGAACATGAGCATAAAATGGCAGTGTTGGAAGACACCATCACTATAAATGTGGGTACAGAAGAGCAACCCAGGGAGTTGAAGTTGGGTAGTTCACTGATAGAGGAGGAACGATTAGCGTTCACAGATCTTCTCAAAGAGTTTGTGGATGTATTCGCATGGTCTTACGAGGATATGTCGGGAATTGACAGGGAAATTGCAGAACATACCATACCGTTGCTCCCTAATGCAAAGCCGGTTCGACAAAAGGCTAGGAGGATCAAAGCTGAATGGGCTAAGAAGATCGAAGAGGAAGTGATCAAGCAACTTAATGCTAACTTTATCAAAGCAGTTCAATACCCCGAATGGATTGCTAACATCGTCCTAGTGCCCAAGAAAGTCGGGAAAGTACGCATGTGTGTGGACTTCCGAGACCTCAATAAAGCCAATCCCAAGGATAGTTTCCCATTACCTCACATTGATGTGTTGACTTGCAGACACGAGCTTTTATCCTTCATAGACGGATATGTCGGTTACAATCAAATCAAGGTGGTAGAAGAAGATATGGAGAAGACCTCGTTTACCACTCCATGGGGGACGTACTGTTATGTGGTCATGCCTTTCGGTCTCAAAAATGTCGGAGCAACATATCAAAGGACTGCCAACACTCTACTTCATGACATGATGCATAAGGAAGTAGAAGTTTATGTGGATGACATGATCGTCAAGCCCAAGACAAGGGAGGAGCATATTCCTAATCTCCACAAGTTCTTCCTACGACTTCATAAGTATGAGATGTGGCTTAATCCAGCAAAGTGCACCTTTGGTGTCACCTCTGGGAAGCTGCTAGGCTATGTGGTTAGCCAACGAGGCATTGAATTGGACCCTTCAAAGATAAATGTCATCCAATATTTGCAACCACCAGGACAGAAAAGGAGATAAGGGGTTTTCTAGGGCGAGTTCAGTACATCAGTAGGTTCATCTCAAAACTCACCATGACTTGTGAACCTTTATTCAAGAAGTTGAAGAAGGGAAGTAAAATAGAATGGGATGATCAATGTCAAGCTGCTTTTGATAAATTCAAGGAGTATTTGCAGCATCCATCAGTCCTCATGCCTCCAGTACCAAATGAGCCTATACTCCTTTATCTTATAGTGACAAGCTCCGCAATGGGGGCTATGCTGGCTCAAAAGATAAAAGGTTAAGAGAGCGCCATCTATTACTTGAGCAAGAAATTTCTAGACTATGAAAGTCGATATGCTGATATAAAGAAGATGACTCTTGTATTGGTATGGGCCACCAAGAAGCTGAGACATTATATGCTTTCACATACTGTATATGTCATAGCTGAGAATAATCCCATCAAATTCATTATGGAGCAACCTACTATCAACAATCGTATCGCTCTATGGGTGGTCATGCTTTCCCAGTTCAATCTTCAGTACTTACCTCAGAAATCCATCAAAGGGCGGGTTGTTTCAGATTTCCTGGCCGCTTCACCATCATAGGAACCTCCAAGCACTCACTTGGAATTCCCAGACGAAGACATCTTTCTCACTTATGAGACTACATAGGAAATGTATTTCGACGGGGCTTCCAATCAGATGGGTTGTGGAGTAGGGGTTCTATTGATTTCTCCAGAAGGGGCACATGTCCCAGTATCTGTGAAGTTGGATTTTGATGTTACCAACAATGCCGCAGAATACGAAGCATACATAAGGGGTTTGCAAGCTGCTTTGGCTTTAGGTATACGACATATAAAGGTCTTTGGAGATTCTAGCCTCATTATCAATTAGGCTAAAAATACATGGAAGGTTCGAAACGAATGCCTCATGGCATACCAACAGAAACTCTTTGGACTTGCTGACCAGTTTGAAAAAATTAGCTTCCAATACCTTTCTAGGGATCATAATGAGTTGGCTGATGCACTAGCCAAACTATCCTCAATGATATCAATCCCGACAGGCACGCTCCAGCTACCTGTAATAGTAGAGCGGCAGTCTGAACCAACATATGTTTGCACTACGGAGACACAAGAAGTTAATACGGAAGCATGGTTCCATGACATATACAATTTTCTTCGGAAAGGAGAATACCCGGCTAAGTTGGATGCCCGAGGACAACGAGCGATCATGTCCTTAGCATGGAGGAGAGTGTGGACCTCACATGAATGGACACATGTGTAGACATTTTTCCTCGTCGTTCAGGGTTTCGAACGTCCACGTGGATTGGGGGTGTGATTCAGTGATTTGTGCTGGGGTTTAACCTTTGAAAACATTTTAAGGAATTGGTCATACATTTCATGAATAATATTTTGTAAAATCACTTTCCCTTTACTTATGCATTTTATGAGTCCTTGAATTATACCTTTAAAAGTGAACATCCACTTGTTCCAAACTCTTCTAAATTTAACCCAACTTGCTCATTTAAATGTTAGGCTCGGAAGAAAGTGATTTATGCAAATATTATTTAGAAATATAAGAAAAATACCCTAAAGTTGCATCGGCACATTGTAAAACCATGTTTACCATAGTTTATGCAATCTCCGATGTGTTTTGGTTCGAAATGGGAGTCGCCACCCGACTTTTTAAAGAAAAAATCCAAGAAAAACTAAAGAGAAAAACAAGAAAGACTCCGCCTGCGAAACCCAAGAATGGATCCGGGGATAAGGCTACAAACTCGAAAAGTAAAGACTTTAAGAGTCCGCTTCTCACAAAAGTAAAGACTCTACTAAAAGTTTTAAATGTGCTTTTGATAAAGTTTGGAAGAGATATAAATAATAACGTTATAGAATTACTTCATTGAACATGCAAAAGAATAAAAGAAAGAAAGATACATCATATACAACACTTTATTTACATAAAAGGGAAACAATTAAAAACTTACATTGTGACCTTTCTTTAGGGAAGCCTTGCCTAACCTTTGAAGAATGTCTTTGAACGCCTTTGAACGCCTTGAATACTCCTCTTGAAGATGCCCAAATAGTGCCAAAAAGTGGATGGAGAAAAGTATGGGAAAGGGATGAGAAAAGGGGTAGAAAAAGGCTCTTTTGTGGTGTTTTAGGTAGTAGAAAGGTTAGGCTTTTGTGGAGTTTTTAGGGTTTTATGGAAGATAATGGAAGGTAAGAAGAGAATGGAGCTAAGAGGGCTTAAAGGAGTGGAGAAATGGAGATGATAATGGTAGGAAAGTGATGGAGAAGGATAGGAAAAAGGTAGAAAAAAGATGGGAAGGAAGGCTCTTTTTATGGTGTTTTAGGATAGTTTTGTTGTGTTTTTGGAGGGTTTTCTATGAGATGAGGTAGGATGAGGGTTTAAAGGTTTAGGGAAGGATGGAAAGATTGTAGGAGTGGTGGTAGAATGGTGATACTAGAATAGAGATTAGAGAGATGATGAAAGAATGAGAGAATGGATGAGTGAGAGTGTAGGAGGGGGAGAATGAGTGAATGATTGAGTGAGTTTGGCTTTGAGGGAGGTAGTATTTATAGGCTTTAGGAGGGAATGGATACATATGCACATACATGCATATTCATGCTCTTTGATCCACGCAGTTGACTGGCACAGAACACTAGGCAGGGGGGAGATGTTCTTGGATTGGACGGTGGCTCGTGGTGAATGAACCACGTGTGGTCAAAGCTCAAGGCCGAC
Organism: Portulaca oleracea; assembly: GCA_029582165.1. Lineage (NCBI taxonomy): Eukaryota > Viridiplantae > Streptophyta > Magnoliopsida > Caryophyllales > Portulacaceae > Portulaca > Portulaca oleracea. The sequence goes on from CM055892.1 coordinate 5,186,659, forward strand.
AGACCTACAGCAGGGGGAGACGTATTTGCTCTCGTCCATGCATCCCTTGGATGGTTTTGTGTGAACGTATCCACTTTGGGAAGTGGTGTTTCACACTGGACGGTAGTTGCAATCCTTGTGAGCTTTGTAAAGTGTTTTGAGGTGCTTTTGCGAGGTTTCGAACTTGAGACCTCTTGGAGCTTCTTTGCATGTCACTTTTTACGTAGCTCATGCATGGCATGCATGGCTGAATTTATAATTTTAATTACGTAAAAGTTGTGCATGCAATTCTGACATAATCTTGAGCATGTAGAGTGCATGCGATCAAGTATCTTTTGGCTTCGGCTCTGGCTTCCCTTATTTCTCTATTTTCTAGCTAAAAAAAGAAGTAATAAAAATTACATTAAAAGTATATAAAATCTATGCTAAAATCTAGCTTATCGACCGGCTTCTTCTTCCACTACTAAAAAACCTGTTTTTAGCAACGACGTTTAACGTTGCAGAAGACTTAAAGTCATTGCCATAAATATTTTTGGCTAAAAACTTCTGACATAATCTGTATGAGCGTTGCAAAAGACAACTGCAACGACTTCTGTTGTTGCTAAAAACTTGGTTTTTGCAAGGACTGCAGCCATTGCGAAAGAGAGGTCGTTGCCATTCACCCTTTTTCGAGCATGTTGAATTTAGTTTTATTGGCAACAAAAAAGTTGTTGCAAAAGAAATGACTACTTATCGCAACGACATAGTTGTTGTCAAAGACACCAACTTTTGCAACGACCATGTCGTTGCACATGTCTATGAAACATCATTCACAACGACATTGTTGTTAAATAAACAAGCTTTGGCAGCAACCATGTTGTTGCAATATGTTGCAAATGTCTGTGAGACATCATTCACAACGCCATTGTTGTTGCCAAAGATGAGCTTTAGCAATGACCATGTTGTTACCATAGGTAGTAAATATGCAAAGGCATTATTCACAACAACATTGTTGTTGCCAAAAACACTAACTTTCGCAACAACCATATTGTTGTAATAGGTTGTATATATATCTGCAAGTCATGTTTCACAATGGAATTAGACGTGTTATGAATATAAGAGAAAGTAGAAAGAGAATAGAAACAGAGGAATTGAGAGAAAGAAAGGAATGAATATTTCATTACCATCGAGGAAGTATTTATAATACAAGGATTCTTCATCACTAAGAATACTTCATCATTAAGAATACTTCGTCGCTAAGAAAACTTCATTACTAAGAAAAGTAAGAGTATGGACATTCACACAATTATTCCATTAACACTTCCCCTTGAAAGTCCATTGCCAAAAGAATATGCCTCATTAAAACCTTACTAGGAAAAACCCAATGGGAAAAAACCCAATGAAGGAAAAAGTACATAATTCTTGATACACCAAAATATGCTGCCTCATTAAAAACCTTTCCAAGGAAAACCCAATGGGACTTGAATATACGTATATCTTCAATGTCAAATGGTTACCATCCAACAAAATCCAAATTATATTCAATAATATAGAGTGTTTGTCAAAGTGATTAACAAGCTTAGACCAAATCCATTGTCAAATTAGCTCCTCGGCCAATGAAAAAAAAAACATATTATAGGTCAAAAGTTTATTGGCTAAACTAACATCGTTCCCATAATATGACAAGATCAAACGAAAATCCTTGTATATCACTAGCTAGAATGTTGACATCCTGTTGTAAGCTGACGAGCGACACAATCCTCACGATCCTGCACATGTGAAGTAACATTATATTATGGAGCAAGGTTTTATATGCTAACAACTACAGTAAGAGAGAATAATGTCAACCTAGTTAAGGTTCAGAAAGGTAAAAAGAGGCAATAGAATGTCATTTTAAAATTTTTTCTAGAGAAAATTCGGCAGAATTCCATCTGTAATATGGATATTTCCTAGGCTTAAAGCCTTACATTTCTGTAAATTATACAAATAAATTAAAAACAAACTCAACGGCCACACGTCGGAGTACATAACGAGCCACATGCTCGGTATCCATTCCATATGCATAAACATTCCAAAACAAGCATTATAGTCATCAAATGCATGGTGTTGTTTCTAAGTGTGTAAACTTACAATTATTGTGGGAGTTCCCCCTTTCTCATCCTTCTTTATATGTTCTACAAGCCAAATTTTGTCTGCAGTCGGCTTCACATTGTCATTTTCTTTCGTTTAATATGTAAATATATAATGTAGTAATTAATGAGCAACTTAGTAAGGAACTGCCATAAAAATTTCAGAAAGTCTTGGTTTCTTACCATCTTTGCCTCCCTATAAATAGATAAGAATCAAGCTAAAACTTAACAGGATTAGATTAATACAAAATTGTAGTTAATAAGCAAATAGTATAAAAATTATGCACCACAGTTACCAGGATCGCTAGATACCCTTAAAGCAAGCTACATATTCACATAAACATTCTTACACTCCACAATTTATCCCTCAGAAATTAATTTCCAATCACAGGTTTTTGGCCTATCCTGCCACTTGAGACCCAATGCATAATACAAGGCAATACAATCCACAAACAACTCTCTCTACAACACAACAGATTCCAAGATAAGACTCAATTACCCTATCACAACTTTCCTTTCTAATGATGAATGAACATCAACGAGGCAGTACTTAACTTACCATCATTATAACGAATATATGTAGCAGTTAATTGAAACAAATAGACCCATGCACGGTCAATTCTAATTTATAACGTCTGAATCATTAACTCATCACTGTTAAAGTACTTCAACAAGAGGTTGCCACGCCTTTTCTTAAAGGAGCTAGCTTGCCATGATTTATGACGCATCCCTCAAGTTGAAAAGCTTTGTTAGAATCCATTACTTCTTTTTTCTAAGTCCTTTTTTTTAATTTTTTATTAGCGTACAAAGCGTGTAATAATCAGAGTATAGTAGATTGCAAAATATCTTACTTTCATACTCACAATGCCAAGTAAAACAATATTCACTAAAAGATAAAAGAACAGATTAAAAAAACACTTCTAAAAAGCAACATACTCTTAATTCATAAACAAGTTGGCAATCTTCCTAGTTCTAATTGACTTATTCAGAATCCACATCAATTAATTGGATATGATTATGGGCTTACTAAATAGTTAAAAGATAAAAGAAGGCATAAATAAGTATATAGCACTAAGAATAAAGAGGATCACAAAGTTGCACGTGGCCCTACAGATCAGTTAAATAGAGTGAAAATTTCTTCTAAAACTTTTGAGTAACCCTTTTAGAGTTTTGTGGGATTGAACCCCTTTGTTTAATTGGAGGGTCACAAAGTTGTAGCCTAACATATCAGTTAAATACAAAGAATATAGCACTAACCATAAAGAGGATCACAAAGCTGTGGCCCAACATATCAACAAAAAGAAATCTTCGAGATGGTAGAAGATATTGTAGTTTTGTGCAATAATACTATCAAAAAATGAACTTGGTTGGTTACACCCTAATTCAAGCCACTGAACACAGCTACCCTACAATCTTTCTAAAACCTCAGAGTTTCTCTGCTCGTTTTTCCCACCTAAAAAGTTAAATCATGCAAAATTAAAGGTGGGAGGTGCCACAACCCCATGGCCTTAAGAACACCTCACCCCAGTTCCCACTGTTGAAACCCCTCAATGGAACAAAGTTGGCATATCTTGAAATTAGCTTAAGCAAAAATCAATTTAGGACACTTGTAGAAGTGCTCGTTTTAAAGTTTAGGAAGGCAATATTACAGGTTTGGTCTGACCTCTTTTGGGGGCAATTTCTAGTTTAGCTAGGCAATATTTCAGCATAGGACTCACAAATATATTAAGCATAGGACGTCAACATTTAGTACAGTTCCACAAGACACTCAAATCCAGTGATTTGGACTTTGGTAAATGACAAGAACAAGAGATGTTTGGTGCATGATAACTGAAGATTTACCTAAATCAAATTTCATTAATTACTTGATCATTTCCTGTTCATATATACCATAAATGAAAATTTTCAACAATCCCTTCTCCATTTTTTAGGGGGAGCATTTGATCAAGCTTTATGGATTGTCATACTAGTTATCATACAAAATCCATAATTGAAATTCATACCTAAGAGCCTCACCTAATCAATAATACTCTCATACATTATCACAATTATGAATGTAGAATATTAGATAATATTAAGAACAAGATCCGAACAATTATATAATAAAACTACTATTATTGCAGCTGCTACAACTACTGCTATTGTTGCTACTATTATTGGTACTATATTGGACCACAGAAATATTTTTGTCGCCTATAACCTACATGAAGGACTGCAATAATAATTTTGTCGCCCAAAAATGAAAAAAAAAAAACGTCACCTAATATCAATTTTCTTGTAGTGAGAGAAGGTGCACTTACCTAATTTATCCGAATAACACAAAAGCAAGATTATGAAGATGGTGACCTAGTTGATTGACGTCCATTGGCAAGGCCCTTTAGCGTCTTGACTTCATTGTAAAGTTTACACTCAATTTATAACCTAAGATAGACAGTGGAGGAAGATTAGATGCAATAGCTTTGTTCCTAAAAATTATTGGTAAGCTGGTTAATTCAATGGATAACCTCCAATAAATGATTATAATAAAGAGGAACCAAAAAAAGTAAACAAGAAATCATAACTCACAGTTCTTAGCTAAGAAAAAGCAAGCATAATGAGGAAATACTAACTAGTAGTAAATTATAATTAGTAATTGCTGCATGACATGGTTATGGCAAACTTTCAAATCAATCAAACTCTTCTTGTAAATAGAGCTCCCCTGTTTAGATATACAGGTCATTAACAACTACAGACTATCGATATCCAAGTGCAAATTATTCATTATTCTGATCTATATTGATAGTATTAGACATTAATAGTTTACCATTGTCATCGAACCCCTCTTATACCGAATAAATTGAACTAAACAAGGAATTTATCAACTTCAGACATTTTATAATAAGGCACTCACCATTTTTTTGGGGCAAAATCATAATAGAGACGTACACATTATCTGTAGTACCCTCTCAAAATCAATGAATCAGAATGTAGACCTTATAAATGAATCAAAGAGAGGATTCTTGTTCTTCTTCTTTAGTATCTACAAAAACAGAATGAGTCTTTTTGTTAGGAAACTGAGGGATAAACAAATTACAAACAAAAGGATTAAGAAGAAAAGGTGATTGAATGAGTTACGAGATGCATGCACAGACTTGACCAAGGTGATGGAGTTATTGCATGATTTCTATTCATACACGACCTTCATGCGGTAATAAACGCGTATTTTCTTAGTTCAAAATCGATATGCAGCCCTAAAGTATTATAGTATAGTAAGTCATGAGTAGTCATCACCACTTTGTTATGAGTTATGAATTACCGGCCATCTCAATTCTCAAGTTCTCAACAGTCCAGAAGCCATTCAAAACCACAAATGATACACAACAACACAATCTCACCCAATAATTCGTGTAAAGGAAATAGGTAAGCTGAAGAACACAAACCTCAAATGTCGAAACAAAGCAGCAACAGTGGTATTGGACTTGGGAATATGCCATGCAGACCGAAAATCAACGGGAAGATAAACTACACTCACTATTCCATTCTTCAGGCACAATTCCAACCACTCGCATCACAATCTTCATTCACTTACCATTCACCAGAGTCTTCAACTAATGAACTACACTCACTACTCCATTCTTGTTCCCGTGAACGTGAACCCCAACCTTCTTCTTCTTCTTAACCAGCATCTTCTTCTCCTCGCTGAAATTCGACATTGGAGTCAGTCTTGAAACCGAATTCAGGGCCATTGGTGAAGAGATGGAAAGGAGTCCTGAATTCTAGGGTTTTCGATTGAGGATTAGCGGAAGAGAGGACTGTGATTGAGGATGGCTGCCCAGTTCTAGAAGGATGGCAGCACGGTTGATGGAGGGCCTGACGATGGCAATCGATTGAGAGGGAGAAAAACGAAGAGTGACATCTGCGTTAATGGCGATGAAGATGAATTGAACAACTTTCCTTTTTCTTTTTGTCCTTTTTTTTCAACATTTGAGTAATGGGTAAAAAAACGATTATGAGCCCGGGTGCAGGGAGCATTGTGCGCCCGGGCCCATTTAACCTCCTGTTCTTGGCGGTCAATGCAAAGCCCAAAGTTGGCGGCCCAATTCTTCTTCAGGCGCGCCGGTGGTTTTTTTTTCAATTTCTATAATTTCACTCTCTCTCTACTGCTCATCGACGACTGCTCAACTTCTTGCTTGCGACTCACTCATCGACGACTACAACTCTCCGGTGATTCTCTGCGTCGATTGTTGAGGAGAAGACGATTGATTGAACTTGTCCATTCACTCTCTTTCGGTCGATTCTGCGCGATTCTACAAAAGATTTCATTGTCATCTACTTGAATGTAAGTTTTTTACGATTTTCTGTTCTAATATGATTTCTAGGGTTTATGCGTTTTGTGTGAGATTTTTGTGATATTTTTTTTGTGTTTTTAAGGTTTTATGCATTTTTGTGTGAGAGATTTTGTGCTCTTCTTTCTTTATGCCAACCAAGTTCATGCATTCTCTGTTTTTGGGGTTTTATGTGAGAGATTTTGTTGAAGATTTTTTGTTTCAATATGATTTCTCTGTGTTTAGTTTTAGGGTTTATGCGTTTTGTGTGAGATTTTGTGGTATATTTTTATGTTTTTAGGTTTTTATGCGTTTTTTCAATTTTATTTGTTTTTTGTGAGTCTCTGTTTCTAATAGAGATAGTCTATGATGTAATGAGATTTGTTTTGTTAACTGGTTTCATTTATGTGTTTAATGGCAGAGGCAAAATGCAATCTGAAAATCAGATTGTTTACAAAAGGAGGTTTCCAATTAAAGAGCAGGAAAAAATTAAGAAAAAAGCAAAAATAGAGATGATCAAAGAAGGTAAATAAAAAATGTATTATTTGTCAATTCATTTTGAGGTTTGTGTATAATTATTGTTGAGTATTAACATATAGTTTATAGCTTATGAGCATAGATAATGTAGAATATGAGCATTCGTCTTATATCTTATGAGCATAGTAGTTAATGATATGAGCATACAGTTTATGGCTTATGAGCATAGTTTCTATAGAGTATGAGCATATAGTTTATATCTTATGAGCATTAAGATTGTATAGTATGAAAATAGAGGTTGTGGCTTATGAGCATTTTATGTCATGATCCTTTTTTGTTTAATTGTTTTAATTTTTTTATTATCATCATGTTTGTGCAGATTCAGAAAAAGAGCACAGCAAGCAACAAAAGAACAAAGATGACATTATTTTCAACAACCGCATGTCTCCTGCTAAGCTTTTTAATATGATCCCAAAATTTAATGATGCTCAGAAGGAAGCAATTCGGAATTTGGGTTTTGGTGGTTTTTTAGAAGTAAAAATGAATCAAGTTCCTAAACCTTTAGCACGGTGGGCTTGTGAGAATTTCGATTTTTTGTCTTGTAGTTTAGCTCTTTCTAATGGTCGAAGGTTGACACTTGATACATACGATGTTTATCAGATCTTTGGTTTACCAATGGGGAAGTATAGTGATATTTTTAAGTGTATGTTAGACTCCCAAAGCAAACAAGATGAAAAGGTGTATAAAAGTGAATTAGATAGGTTTATGCAAGCCTATTTCAACGGGGATAAAGGTGTGATTGCTAGCATGCCAGAGAAAATATTGGAGTTTAAGGATGGTGGTGAAATGTTCCAATGGGGATTTTTGATCTATGTGTTCTGTACTATGCTTATGGGAAATCAGAATAGATATATCAACAAAAAGGCGTTTAGGTTGTTTGTTAAGTTAGATGAAGTGAACCAATATAATTGGTGTTTGTTTGCGTTGAAGAGTCTTTGCTATTCGGTGGAAAAGTGGCAAGCAAAGAATGACTCTTACTTTGATGGACCAATTCTGCTGCTGTTGGTAATTTTCTTTACTGTTTTTTTTAAAAAAAAATTGTTTGAGCATATGTGTTGTAGATTATGAGCATAAATTTTTAGATTCATGCATTATGGTTATATGCAATGAGCATTGTTGTTCTAGGTAATGAGCATATGTTTTTAAATTCATGATCATTATCTTTTAATGTAATGAGCATTGCTGTTCTAGGGTATGAGCATATGATTTTAGATTCATAAGCATTATAATTTTTATGCAATGAGCATTATCATTATAGGTAATGAGCATGGGTTTTCAGATCCATGAGCATTATGGTTTATTTGGAATGAGCATTGTTATTATAGGTCATGAGCATAGGTTTATAGATTCATGAGCATTATGGTTTTATGCAATGAGCATTGACATTTTAGGGTATGAACATTGGTGTTTAAATTCATGAGCATTCTTTTTAGACTATGAGCATACATGTTGCACATCATGAGTAATTATCCTATGTATATTGAATTTGTCTGTGAGCAATAATGTTTCTTTTTTTCTTCATTTTAAAATCTTAGGCCTTCTACCTCGACAGAGTGTCCTTTATGTTTCTTGAACACAATCGATCATTTCCAATTATTGGGGTATGGGACAATGACTCTGTAAATGAGAGGGTCAACTTTGAAAGACATTATGGCTATGGCAAGGGCATCATAAATCCAAGGATGGGATCTTGCTTTGTTTGCTTCAATCAGTGCGCTGGTGCAAGACATTTGGTGCAAGATCCACGAACTCCTTACCCTGACGGTGAAATTGAAGCATTTCATGCAATGAAACCAACTGCTTCAAAACAACAACCCGAAAAAGAACACCTTGAAGTGGCGGTGGGTTCCTGAATGACCCTAAGTTTGATAACCAAAAACCATCACCTACTACCACCCCTCCTCCATCAAACCCTGCAAATGATGATTTTGATGAGCGAGTCAATCAAGTTATTAGTAATGTTGTCGATGAGATTATGATTGACGCTCAAGTAGAAGAGCCAGCAGAAAACGAATTTGCAGTTTTGCCAATTGTTGATGAGCATGCTAACAAGGCTGTGAATGATGATTTGGTGAAGAAAAAAAGTGATGAAGCTCCTGAGCTACCAATAAAGAAGAAACCAAACAGAAAAATAACACATATGCCTTCCAGTATGTGTTCCCCCTACCTTGACCGAGTTGTAGCATTGAAGAAAAAATTTACTTCACGTGAAAGACAATGTGTTAAAACCATTTTTGCACGAGAAGCTGACAATAAGTAAGTTTCTTTTTAGATTTTTATTTTTTTTTAAAGTTCATTTTGTTAATCGAAATTATTTTTATTATATTTTATAGCGAGATTCTTGCAAGGACAAAGTGGGGGGAGCTCACTCGAAAAAATTTGAAATCTCTTGCGTATAAGGAATCATATGTTGATGATGAGGTAGTTAATGAGTGGAGCAGATTTTTAAATAATTTGGAGCTATACAGAAATATCTCTTCTGTATCTCGGTTTTTCTTCACCTCAAACTGTGTGGTGAGTAATTTATGAGCATTTGGGCATATTATTTTTATGTTATAAGCTTAGGTGTGTAGATTATTTTTTAGAATTTTTAATTTTGTGATTTCGGTTGTTATTTATAGCAAAGCCTGGTTCTTGCTCATGGAAAAGGCTCTAAACAAAAATCAATAGATTTCTTTGTGGAAATTGCATCAAATGAATTGGCAGAGCAGGATCATATTGATCTTAAAAAGGTTGATTTGGTAAGTTTTGTCAATTATGTATTGGTTATGGCCAATTATTTCTTTGTGGAAAAGGCTCTAATTATATTTTTTTTTATGTTATTTATTTCAGATTTTTATTCCAATTTGTGCCCATGAGCACTACTTTTTGTTCTGCTCAAACATCCCGAAGCAAGAAAATTTAATCATCGACAATTTGATTATCGATATGCCTCGAAAGAAAAGATATGGAACTTTGCCTCAACGTTTGGTAATATTCTTTTTTAAACTTTTTCATGTTTGTTTTTTGTGAAATTCATTAAGTTCAAATGAGCATTGTTTTTGTAGGGTATGAGCATAATAGTTATATGTTATGAGCATAGTAGTTGTGCAATATGAGCATTGGACTTGTATGTTATGAGCAATGCTGTTTTGTTTCATGAGCACCATGGTTTTGTGTTATGAGCATTGTCATTATAAGTCATGAGCATTAGCCTTTGTAGGATATGAGCATTGATCTTTTACGTTATGGTTTTTTTTTTTGTTATGTTCATTTTTTTTAATGTAGGCTATTACACTTGGTTATTTCATGAAAACCAAGGTGTATGATGGCTCAGACTCATGCCCCAATATTGAAGATTTCAAACTTACTTATGCCGACATGCCGTGGTTTACAAAGGATAATGGCACTGATTGTGGTGTTTTTCTTATGAGGCATATGGAAACCTTTTTTGGGGATGTAAATGATTGGCCATGCAACTTGGAGAAGGATAATGTATGTATCTCTTGCTCTCTCACAAAGCATCCAATATTTTTTTATTTGTTTTTAATGACAAGTATGGAATTCTTACAATTTTTTTCTTGTCTTTAATTGCAGCAAGAACAAATTAATATGCTCCGAGTCGCATATGCAGACTTGTTGCTGACGTACGAACAAAACCAATTGCGCAACAATTTTACAAGTTCTCCTATTGAAGAATAGGGTGAAAATGTCATGGTTTTGGAGTTGTATATAATTCAGAAACTTGTCTGTTGTAGATGATTGTGCAGAATACATTAGTTGTATGGGTAGAAAAACGAGTTCTGATGAGGAGTGTACTCTGGGAACATGTACTTTATCTTGTTTTCATATGGGAACATGTGCTGATGAGAATTTGTATTTTCTTGTTAAATGTATAATTTGCACATTTGTCAATTAGTTTAAATATATTTGGTCAGATTCGATTGTACTCAATCTTGGCAAATGTTGTTGTTGATGCAATTATTAATTTCTATTATCATAAAATTATATACATTATGGGTATAACAGTTATATGCTATGATCATTGTAGTTCTACAACATGAGCAATATGGTTTTGTGTAATGAGCATTGTCATGATAGGTCATGAGCATTTGTGTTGTATGTTATGAGCATTGTAATGATAGATCATGAGCATTGGCTATGTAGGATATGAGCATAGGTGTTCTAAATCATGAGCATTTATGGTTTTGTGTAATGAGCATTATCATTATAAGTCATGAGCATTAGTCTTTTAGGTTATGAGCATTGCCATTGTAAGTCATGAGCATTGTCCATGTAGAATATGAGCATTGTAATGATAGGTCATGAGCATTTTGATTTTGTGTAATGAGCATTGTCATTATAAGTCATGAGCATTAGTCTTGTAGGTTATGAGCATTGTCATTGTAAGTCATGAGCATTGTTATTTGTGCAGGTTAGCCTTTGTAGGTTGTAATAATAGGTCAGGAGCATTTTTGGTTTTCATGTTTAATGTATCATTATCATTATAAGTCATTAGCATTAGTCTTGTAGGTTATGAGCATTGTCATTGTAAGTCATGAGCATTAGTCTTTTAGGTTATGAGCATTGTCATTGTAAGTCATGAGCATTAACCTTTGTAGGTTATGAGCATTGTAATGATAGGTCATGAGCATTTATGGTTTTGTGTAATGAGCATTATCTTTATAAGTCATGAGCATTAGTCTTGTAGGTTATGAGCGAGCATTGTCATTGTAAGTCATGAGCATTAACCTTTGTAGAATATGATCATTATCATTATAAGTCATGAGCATTAGTCTTGTAGGTTGTGAGCATTGTCATTGTAAGTCATGAGCATTAGTCTTTTAGGTTATGAGCATTGTCATTGTAAGTTATGAGCATTAACCTTTGCAGAATATGAGCATTGTAATGATATGTCATGAGCATTTTAGTTTTGTGTAATGAGCATTATCATTATAAGTCATGAGCATTAACCTTTGTAGAATATGAGCATTATCGTTATAAGTCATGAGCATTAGTGTTGTAGGTTATGAGCATTGTCATTATAAGTCATGAGCATTAGTCTTTTAGGTTATGAGCATTGTCATTGTAAGTCATGAGCATTAGTCTTTTAAGTTATGAGCATTGTCATTGTAAGTCATGAGCATTAGTCTTGTAGGTTATGAGCATTGTCATTGTAAGTCATGAGCATTAGTCTTTTAGGTTATGAGCATTGTCATTGTAAGTCATGAGCATTAACCTTTGTAGAATATGAGCATTGTAATGATATGTCATGAGCATTTTAGTTTTGTGTAATGAGCATTATCATTATAAGTCATGAGCATTAGTTTTGTAGGTTATGAGCGAGCATTGTCATTGTAAGTCATGTGCATTAACCTTTGTAGAATATGAGCATTATCATTATAAGTCATGAGCATTAGTCTTGTAGGTTATGAGCATTGTCATTATAAGTCATGAGCATTAGTCTTGTAGGTTATGAGCATTGTCATTGTAAGTCATGAGCATTTGTCATTATATGTAATGAGCATTGTCTTTATAAATCATAAGATTTGTAATTCAGCTTTCTTGAAGCACTTGTGTGTACATATATGATTATACTACTAATTGTGTTTTCAAACATAACTTTAAAATATAGTCAATGTTGCTAATATTGATGGGGATGTGGATGAACATCTTGTGAAGATACGCTTGCCATGCTTTGTTGGAGCAGTTGGGTGAATGAAACAAAATTGGAACTCTGCATTGTCAATATAAAATAGAGTTACTATATATTCAAATTTTTTAATTTCAAATATGTATTTGGATGGTTTTGGTACCTGTGACATAGCACTTTCCACTGTGGTAAATGTTTGTTGTTGAGTTTGTTGCTCTTGTTCTTGTCTTTCCTGCTGCTGTTGTTGTTTTCTTCTTGCTGTAGTTTCCTGTGAAGACATTTTCAATATGTTCTAAGCATAAACATTCTTAAGGCATATTAGCATAGTATGTGTTTGATATGTGTATGATGATGAGCAATGAAGTTCAAGTTTATGAGCATATTTACCTTCCTTGTTTCTGCTGCTCTTTTCCTCCCTCTTGCTATGTTTGACATTTTTTCAGTTATTGACTTTCTTCTAATGTTACTCTCACCCTTTTGCCTTGATTTTTTGGGATTTAAGACAACTGTTTCATTGTTTATATGGTGTTCCTCAACGTCTTGGTTATGGTCATCTTCTGATTCAGATACAACCAATCCTTCATTCTGTATTTGTTGTTTGACTTGTGTCAAATTGTCTTCAATTATTTTCCTTGCTTCTTCATTTTCAGCACTTGCTGAAATAACTGAATTATATTTTCTCTTCATTTGCGTCCTCCACACTGCTGGTGGTGTTGAATCCCCTTTTTTTGTTGTGTTTTCTACGTCTTCTTGGGGTCTAATGCTTTTCATCCATCTTGGTGTCATATATTTTGTTGGCATAACTTCAACACAATTTAAGTCATAAACCCTCAAAGAATGTGAGCATAATATGCCTGTTTCTTGAAACCCCATGCAGGTGCATTGTATATCATGTGACAACTTGTTGAAACTCACCAAATACTTATATTGAGGCTTCACGCGATGCCAAATGTTGTAAGTCTCATATTCATCGCAAGATTCTACTTGGGAATGGAGGTACGTATGGATACGCTTGTATTCTTTCTCAAATTCTGTGTACATGCTGGGTGTGTATATGTTTGCAGCTTGAATCAACATAGGTATATTATTCAATGTCATTTCTGGAAGCCCTTGCCCACTTTTGAAGTTAAGTGTGTTTTCATTACTTCTCCATTCATGAACTACATCGTTGAATATATGGAAAAATTCAACTAAAGTAGTAGTTGCATGTAATCTCTTCCTGAGTGAACTATTTGTTGACTCACTCCGTTGCGAAGACAATATACCTCCTGAAAAGAACTGTTTGTTGTAAGCTGGACACCATTTTTCCCTAAGTCCATATAACCTTTTCAACCACTCGTCATCTTTGCAATCATATTCTTCCATCAAACTGACATGGGAAAATTAAAGATTTTATCAGCATAGTAGATCTAGATTATGGGCATAAGATTCATGAGCATTATGATTTTATGTAATGAGCATTATCGTTCTAGGTCATGAGCATAGGGGTTTAGATTTCATGAGCATTATGATTTTATGTAATGAGCATTGTCATTCTAAGTCATGAGCATAGAAGTTTAGAATAATGAGCATTCTGATTTTACCCAATGAGCATTAGCTTTGTAGGTCATGATCATAGGTGTTTAGATTCATGAGCATTGCCTTTGTAGGTCATGAGCATAGGTCTTTAGATTTCTTGAGCATTGGCTTTGTAGGTTATGAGCATAGGTCTTTAGATTCATGAACATTATGATTTTATGTTGTTTATAGGCTATGAGCTAGTTTATGAGCATATGAGTTTAAATTAGAGAATTTGCGATTTTTATTGTAATGAGCATTGTCGTTCTAGGTCATGAGCATTGGTGTTTAGATTCATGAGCATTATGATTTTATGTAATGAGCAATAATGATAAGTGTCTATGAGTAACAAAGTTCAAGAATTATAAGCAATGTAGTTGTAGGATATGAGCATACCTCTGCCATGAGTCTTCAAATTCTTCTATTGTATCTGGTAGTTTGAGTAATCTGTCAAACTTTTCTTGGAATCCTTCCATGCATCTTAAGTGCTTGATGTGTGTCTTTGAATTTTCAATCAAGTGCCAAATGCATAATCTATGTGCAGCTGTCGGAAACACCTTGGCTATACCATTCCGCATTGCATTTGCTTGATCAGTCATTATGGTAATTGGCATTTTTCCTCCCATTGAATCTAAGAACTTATCAAACAACCATATAAAGCTCTCCGTATTTTCATTTAACAAGAACCCACAGCTAAACATAACGTTCTGACCATGGTGGTTCATTCCAACAAATGGGCCACATATTAAGTTGTACTTATTTGTCCTATAAGTTGTGTCATGAACCACAAGGTCCCCAAACAGCATGTAATCTTTCTTCATTTGGGAATCTCTCCAAATAAACCTCTCTATCGAACCCTCTTCATCACACTCAAAATCATAATATTTGTCCTATAAGTTGTACTTATTTGTCCTATCAGGCTGTTTTTTTTCCTCTTTTCTGAACAACTTTATCAAGGTATTTGCATCACATCCATCCAAATGCTTCTTTTTTTGTCTCAATATTTCACCATATGCATCTCTTTTAGTGAATCCAAGAGCAGGTGATCCTCCAGCTTCTTTCTTCATTACTCTAATTGCATCAGCAATTTTGACCCCTGAGTTGATCAATTGTTTAAGGTACATTAACTGTTGCCGGTCAATCTTTCGATGTGATCTGAGTAAATGCCTTTGATCTGACGGGCAAAATCTATGATTATGCTCTGTTCTGTGCCTTGCCACTGTCCATACCCCATCTTTTATCTCAAAATACACCATTGCCTTGCAATTTGTTCTTGTGTCAAGCTTGGTGTACATTTTCCCGTCCTTCCCTTTGTTTTCTTTCAATCCAGCCTTATTGCAAGCAAACTCTCTGCCTCTAAGTTCCCTTGAATTTTCCCTATATCTTGTCTTGGTTTTACGAACACTAAATCCAATTCTGAACGCATACTCATTATATAACGAAAATGCTTCCTTTTCTGATGTAACTTTCTTGCCTAGGATTTCTGAACTTTCAGCTTCCTTTACTATTTGGTTTTCTGGCAATGGTACCATAATTTCTGCAAGTGCTTGAGCTTTCAATGTTTGGAACTCTTTTGTGGCCATTGATGTTTGTTTATCCACAGGTTCATGATCTGTTGATACAAAATTGATGTTATAAATCAACATTACAAACATTCTATTTCTAGATGATGAGCATAATAGTTATATGTTATGAGCATTAAAGTTGTACACTATGAGCATGAGTATAGAGACTTATGAGCATTGGCCTTGTAGGTTATGAGCATAATAGTTCTATTATATGAACAAAACTATATTTGATATATCATGAGCAATTACCTTGTACATTATGAGCATTAACATGAGTACAAAATCAGGTCATGAGCAATTGCCTTGTACATTATGAGCATTGTCATTATAAATTATGAGCATTGTAATGATAGGTCATGAGCATTGTCATTATAAGTCATGAGCATTGTAATGATAGGTCATGAGCAATTGCCTTGTAAATTATGAACATTGTAATGATAGGTCATGAGCATTGTCATTATGAGCATTGTCATTATAAAATATGAGCATTGTAATGATAGGTCATGAGTATTGTTATTATAAATCATGAGCATTGTAATGATAGGTCATGAGCATTGTCATTATAAGTCATGAGCATTGTAATGATAGGTCATGAGCAATTGACTTGTACATTATGAGCATTGTCATTATAAGTCATGAGCATTGTAATGATAGGTCATGAGCATTGTCATTATAAGTCATCAGCATTGTAATGATAGGTCATGAGCAATTGCCTTGTACATTATGAGCATTGTCATTATAAATTATGAGCATTGTAATGATAGGTCATGAGCATTGTCATTATAAGTCATGAGCATTATAATGATAGGTCATGAGCAATTGCCTTGTACATTATGAACATTTCTATATGAATAGTATGAACATTGTTCTTTTTACAAAACAATATCTATGTACCTTCTTCTCGTGAATCATCATCAGATTCATCTATGTGTGCTGGTGTTTTTGCACTCGAATGTGGGGTAAATGTTTCTGCATATTTAAAAGATCAAACTCATTAAGTGTAATTGTTGATAAATATGAAATCGTCCTTCAACAATGTAAATTTTCATTGAATGATGTCGTTTACCTGTTTGAGTTTGAATGATGTCGTTTTTCGTTGAATTTGTTTGATCTTGATCAATAATTTTCATTTTCTCTCCAATCATCTAAATGCAATCGGAAAAATAGATGAAACTATCGGAAAAATAGATGGAAAAATATTCTGGTAATTTCGTTTTTCTCGCTAATCATCTAAATGCAATCGTTTTCTAGGGTTTGATTTTCGTTTTTCTGGGGAATTTCATTTTTCTGGGTTTTCGTTTGTTTGAATGATTTTGATTTTGATTTTGATTTTGATTTTGATCATCAGATCTGATTTGTTTCCTTTTTATTTCTCTTGGGCCGCGATTTTTCTTTCATTTATTTTCTTCTCTTTTGGGCCGCTGCTGCCGTTTTTCTCTTTTCATTGGGCTGCTCTCGCGGAAACTAATGTGGGCCGGGCTCAGGGAGCATCGTGCTCCCGGGCTCAGCATCCACGCCGCCATGGGTTCATGAAAAAAAGCCTGCCTTCGTAAAACTCTCATTCAGTAACAACGACAGGCCATTTGAACTTTCTGAGACGGTAATTTGGACCCGTCGGGAATGTTTCAGATATGAGACTAGCGGAAAAACCCGTTGTAAATATCATCATATTTACGACAAGTTTTACTACCCATTTACTGAGTAGTCGTAAGTAAACCAATTTCTAGTAGTGTTATTGTAACAACAAAGGTTGTTGCTATAAACATATACTCCCTCCGACCGAAATTAATTGATACTTTGACTAAATTTTAACCATTAATTATTCATAAAGCACAATGAGTTACAGTATGAAATGACCCCTATTTGTAACTTTTAGCAAGTATTTTTTACAATGACGGTAATTTCATATTGTAACTCATTGTAATTTGTGAGTAATTAACCAAAAAATTACTCGGAGGTACCCCAATATTTGGAAAAACTATTTTTCGGTACGCCAACTTTCTAAAACTCATTTTGAGGTACCCTTAATTTTTGGGTTAGTAATTATTTGGTGCTTTTCCAGCAATCAATTTTATTAAGTGATCGAAATACCCTTATTATTCTTCTTCTTCAAGGGTATTTCTTAAAAAATGGAAGAATAAGGGTATTTCGGTCATTTAACCAAATTGATGACCGGAAAAACACCTGATAATTACTACCCAAAAATTAAGGGTACCCCTAAATGAGTTTTAAAATTAAAAGTTGGGGTACCTGAAAAACATTTCACCTAAAGTTAGGGTAACTCCGAGTAATTGTTTGGTAATTAACTATTAAAATTTAGTCAAAATGTCAATTAATTTGGGACGGAGGGAGTATCAAATATTGCAACAATAAAGGTCATTGCGTAAAATGGTATGTATTAAATGTCCATTCATAGCTTTTGCAACAACATGTCGTTGCTATAAATGTATATCAATGATTGCAACAACAAAGGTCGTTGCGTAAAATGGTTTGTATTATTTGCAACGATTGTGGTGGTTGCCATTGTTATAGCCCATCTTTTGCAACGACTACTTCTGTTGTGTAAAATTCCCGCAATAGCTTCCTTCAAACCCCAAGCCAAAACTATGGGTATGACAACAACCTACGGTAATGACAATCAAATCTCGTAGCCATAAACCTTTATCGCAACGATCGAAAAGAGGTCGTTGTCAAAAAGGGGTTTTTTAGTAGTGTTCATTTTTGCTTCGTTATATATAGATATGCTATATATTTATGTGACAAATCCCGGTGTCTACAACATGCTAGTAAAGAAGATTCAAAGGGCCAATTACTATTGGTCAACCATGGAAGCATATTGCTTGGAGTTCGTTCGAAGGTGTCATAAATGCCAGGAATATGCCAATTTGCAGCATCAACCTCCCTCATATCTGACAACTTTGACATCTCCGTGGCCATTCTCAATATGGGGAATCGACATCATCAGCAAAATACACCCAACAGGGACGGGAGGTCATGAATACATCTTGGTCGCTATTGATTACTTTACTAAGTGGGTGGAGGCAGCCTCCTATGCTAAACTCACATCCAAGCAAGTGGCTAAGTTTATCCTTCAGAATATCATATGTCGATATGGAGTACCCCATGAAATCATTAGTGACAATGGAAGCCATTTTCGGAAGGAGGTGGAGACATTGCTCGCCTCTTATCATATTCAGCATCACCGATCTTCACCCTACAGACCTCAAGCTTATGGAGCTGTAGAAGCAGCCAATAAAACAGTAGCGGGAATTATTAAGAAAATGGTAGTTACTAACAAAGATTGGCCTGAAAAATTGCGAGTTGCCTTATGGGGATACCGTACCTCTATACGAACTGCTACAGGTGCAACACCATATTCACTGGTGTATGGAATGGAAGCAGTCTTGCCAATTGAGTTAACAATCCCTTCCCTAATGAATAATAGCAGAGAGTCAATTGCCAGAAGCAGAATGGGCTCGAGCAAGGTTCGAGGAGTTGATGTTGATGGATGAAAGAGGATTCAGGGCGTTACATAATGTGCAAATGTATCAAAGTAGGATTACTCGTGCTTTCAAAAAGAAAGTGAAAAGTCGTTCACTTCAAGTAGGAGATTTAGTGCTTAAGGAAATGAGGGCACCTATACAAGATCCAAGGGGAAAGTTTGCGCCTAATTGGAAGGGTCCTTATATGATTAAGGACATTTTGTCTGGAGGAGCAGCTCGATTAGCCACTATGGATGGAGAAGATGCGATCCAGCCAACAAATTTGGATCAACTCAAACGATATTATGCTTAATATAAACAAGCAACTGAAAAAGTAACTTTCAAACACTTGGTTTATATTTAATAAGTGCTCATAAAAGAGGAAGAAATAAAATTTGCAAGGCGATTGTGGATAATATTTCTTCATTTTATTGATAATGCAAGTACACTGCTTGGTAAAAAAAAATTCAAAAGACAACATTAAATAAAAGATTATTTTAGCAAAGCAGCTTCATTTCCTTCCTTCTTCTCATCCATCTTCTAATCTTTCTTCACTTTTTCTACTTCTCCAGTAGTCTCGTGGTCAGTCTCCATGTCTCTAAGCTCCTTTGGGCCACCCTCTCTGTCTTTAGGTTTATAGACTCGCCTGCTTGATTTTCGTGTCTCGATCCTAGGGCCGAGTCGGTCTTTTTTCGAGAACTTAGTGCCTAATCGATCCATTGCTAATGTACGAGGACCAAGTCTCTTCTTCATAAACGATGTTGCTTGCCTTCTTCTTGCCACCCCGGAAAGGTGGGATTTGACAGCTGCAATTAGCCATCCATGATAGCCAGCATCGGCATAATGAGACACTTGTGCCTTTGAAGGAGCATGAATAGTTGGTCTCTTCTCCCAATACTTCAACCATGACTCTATTACCGATTGACGAAGCTTCAAACGCTCGGGGGCTTCACACAGCAACTCAGGAATAGTCTGCTTCCAACCCATCTGTCTTCGCACCAGCTCAGGGAAGTAGTATATCATGTGTGTTAGACCGGCAATGCAAACATATGTGTTGCGTGAATCACGGATCATGAATTTAGGGATATGCCACCACTAGATAAACCATTTGATGTCGTGAGGCTCCTTTAGGAATGCGATTCATTCCGTCACTGAATGAAGATCGGTATATCTCCTCTTGCTTTGACAGTAGTTCGCTAGTGCAGAAGGTGTTCGAGGTTCCTCGACAAGACTCAAATGCTCCATCAACCATATCTGTTCACAAAGTTATCAAGGGTTATTATTGCAAGACAATTATCCCCAAACTAACGAAAAAGAATGGCAAAGGACAGGCGGCTTTTACAACCAGTAGAGGGGATTTTCCTCACAAAAAAATAAAGGGAAACAAGAAAGGAAGAATGATGTACCTGAAGCAATAAGGGACTTCCGCGAAACTCATGTTCAGGATTAGAATCATCCAAGCCTAGCATGGTGATGGAGATTTTCCTAACATTGGTCTTACCTTTGGGGACCCTAGGTTCATGGAGGGTACATGACGTCCAAGCAAGCTAGAGGGGAGCAAAAGTCACGTGAAAGAAGTCCTACAAGTCACGTGAAAAAGTGAAAGAAGTCCTACAAGTCACGTGAAAAAAAGAAGTCTTAAGAAGTTTTAAATAGTATTTGTGTATTTCCTAATTATTAGATAAGTTTGTTATAGTAGTATTAGTATTTTCCTTATTAGTAGGAAGGTTAGTTATAGATATTTTCCTTATTATTAATTAAGTTGTAAGGCATAATGCCAAGTAGTATTTAGTAGGTGTGGACGTCAATTAGGAGAAGGATAGACATCAATATTAGGAGTCCTAGTCTTGGATGGCTAATTTTATAACTAATCCAATTAGGATTAGGAAAGCCAAATCCTAGAAGGATTCGTCATATTGTAACTAATCTAATTAGAATTAGGAAAGCCAAATCCTAGAAGGATTCGTCATATTGTAACTAAGGGCCTGTAAATTTCAATGGTAAGTGTAGATATGGTAAATGTGACTTTTTGGTAAGTTTTGGTAAATTTTAGTAACTTTTGGTAACTTTTGTAATTTTATGTAAATTTAGATATGTTTTTGAAAATACGAAATGAACAAATTAAAACTTAGAGTTGGAAAATTTATAATTTTCAAATTTTTAAAAATGTAAAAATTAAGATTAAAATTAAAATTAAAAAAATAAAACATAAGAATATTTTAAAAAATTAAAAAATTAAAAATTTATAAAATTAAAAATTTAAAAATTTATAATATTAACAATTTAAAAATTTAAAAAGAAGAGAAGAAAAAAACTAAAATTTAAAAAATTAAAAATTAAAAATTAAAAATTTAAATTTAAAAACATTAATATTTATTATCAAAATTACAAAATTACAAACTTAAAAAATCAAGAAATACAAAAATTTTAAAAAATAAAAAATTAAATATTGAAAATAAACAAATTAAAAAATTAAAAAAGTTTAAAATATAAAAACTTAAAAATTAAAAATTAAAAATAAAAAGTGAAAAATAACAAATAAAAATATTAAAATAACATTTTAAATTATTAATATTTTAAAATTATAAAAAAAAGTTGAAAATAAAAAATTTAAAAATTTAAAAATTTAAAAATTTAAAAATTTAAAAATTTAAAAATTTAAAAATTTAAAAATTTAAAAATTTAAAAATTTAAAAATTTAAAAATTTAAAAATTTAAAAATTTAAAAATTAAAAAATTAAAAATTAAAAAATTAAAAATTAAAAAATTAAATATAAATATTAACTATTAAATATTAAATAATAAAATTAAATATCAAAATTTAAATATTAAATATTAAAAATTAAAAATTAAAAATTAAAAATTAAAAATTAAAAATTAAAAATTAAAAATTAAAAATTAAAAATTAAAAATTAAAAATTAAAAATTAAAAATTAAAAATTAAAAATTAAAAATTAAAAATTAAAAATTAAAAACTAAAAATTAAAAATTAAAAATTAAAAACTAAAAATTAAAAATTAAAGTTTAAATTTAAAATTTAAAAATATAAAATATAAAATATAAAATATAATATTTAAAATTAAATAATAAAAAATAAAAAAATGAAAAATATAATTTTGGTAAGTTTCAGTAATTTTTTGTAATTTTTGGTAACTTTCGGTAATTTTTGGTAATTTTTGGTAACTTTCGGTAATTTTTGATATTTAATTACTTACCACAAAATACTCATGAAATTTACAGGGCCTAAGTAGAAGAACAAGAAGCCCTAGGGATTCAACTTGTGGTGTCTCTGTATCAAGTTTGATTCCCTTGAACTATCCAAAATTTCTATCTTTCTTGAACTTTACCTACAAAACCCTAGTTTTTCGTGAACTGCCCTATACCCTAGGTTTTTTTATGTCCCCCCCCCCCCCCCCCCACTTTGATGTGTAATTGATCAAAACCCTAACTTGATCAGTTATACATCACATGGTTTCCCCCAACATCAACGGCGCAGGGTTGTAACCTCGAGCCATGTCTTCCACGATTTGTATTAAATTCGTCGGACCGGTTCTTTGTCCGCCATGGTAAAAGAAAAATTCTCCGAGGCATAATACGAGAGCCCGCACTCGTATTACCGGACCATATTCCAAAGTTTCAGGGGATTGGAAATATTCAACAATAGTTTGGAAGTGTACCTTTTCGCCAATTAATTCGCTTCTTATGACACGGGAAGGAATGCACATGAGTTCCTTATAGCGCTTAACGACATCTAGGGAAGTTGGAGGCAACGTTGGCGGTGCATATCGATTAGTTCCAAGAATGGAAGACCATTCCTCCGGTAGTGGGCATAGCTCCTTCATGCTAAAGCAGAGAACATGCATCTTCGCGTCCAAGAACGTCTCCGCCGCTCGTAGAAAATCTAGATTCAGCCTAACTTGTCGCAGGCTTAGCAAGCTGGTTATTTGATATCTTCCAAGCTCTTTCTTTGCTTCCTTAGACAAGGTGCTCATCCAGGTGGCAAGCTTCTTTTGAATGTCATGGAAATTTTAGAAGTTTTTGTGAAGGCTTTCAAGCTACGATGATGGGTGAAGGTCACATACATAAGAAGGGGTATTTATACACCTTCATACAAGATCAAAATGGAGCAATATCGTTAGAAAACGGTCATATGGCGGTTGTCCTTCAAATCCCATGATTTAAGCCCATCACTAACGGCTATCAAAGAAAAAAAAAGAAGAAAAAATAGCAATGGCCGCATGACCTTTGCTATTTTCAGGCGGCACGCGCGCGTTGGACTCAGCCCACCGTTCCCTCTTTTTATTTATTTAATAAAGGCCGCCTGACCTTTAACGCGGCCCAGGCCCAGTTCAAATTCACGAAGGCCACGTAGCCTTTGCAAATAAGATGGGCCATTTTCTCCGGTGAAATAAACGGCCCAATTGTGTATCTCCTATGTCTCGGGTTTTGTTGTTGGTCCAATGATACTTGTTCAGAAATTTTTGCTCGAGTTTACTCCTACACTTAAGTTTTTATGTTTTTTTTATTTTTTTTGGGGAAGCGGGATTAATTTAGGATTAATCCCATCATGTAGAAAATCGCGTTAGGAATTGCATTATAAAGAGTTGTGCATACATTGAGTCTTGCATTAAAATTTAAAAAAAAAAGTAGAGACATTAGAATAAAATAAAAATACAAAGAGTTTGCATTCTACATTGCATGATCACCACAAGGATCCCGAATCGTCGATGCCCTCAGCTCGATTGTCACCAACATTTGAAGTTCCAGCGTTAGAGGTGCCCACAGTGCCAAAATAGGTATCCCAAGAGTAATAATCAGGACCGGGCGTGAGATTAGGCTCTCTCGGAGGTGATGGCACTCCTGGAGGGGGAGGATATGTCCTTGAAGGTGAAGATCTAGAAGTTTCCTATGAAGCCGCCAGCCAGGAATGATCTTGGACATACCAACCAAAGGACGGAGTCGGCCAAGCAGATTCTATCGCACGACCGAGGGCTGGCCAACCAGAAGAAGTAGATCCTCCTAGCCAAGAATGTTGAGGCGCCGACCACTCTTGTGGATTTGTGGGCCATGAAGAACTGTCTCAGGAGCAGGAGCAGGAGCAGGAGCAGGAAGAGGCCATCCCATGGAGTAAGAACCGGAACCAAAGGAGGAAGCAGCATGAGGTCCGGGATGTGAGGTAGTGTCATCCGCTAGGACCTAGGCACCAGGATACCCAACGGATGCACCTGAATCACGATCCTATACCACTATTTCTTGACCGTGACAAGCAGAACGCACTGAAGTAGGAGTGCGACGAGAATGTGAGGGCCGATAAGTGGCGCTAGACTCTGAAGTATCTTCCACCCAATATGAAGGAGGCTGGGTATCACCACCATATCCGGCGCTATGATACGACGCCCCTTGATTGAAAGGCTCCTCTAAAGACATTTGAGCCATGTCTCCTCCATGTTTGGAGGACGATGACCTCTGAAGCTGGACCTACTACGACGAGATCCAGATGAACTCTGGCCTTCAGCCAGAACGCCTTTACCACGACACTTTGGTAGAGCTGCCAAGGGAGGACGTGAAGACGCATCAATCTCTCCCCCAGATCAGCCTCTAGAGGAATACTCCCCTACTAAAGAGCGGCGTAGGGGCTCCGTACGAGGAGAAATCACATTTGAGCACCGTGGTGGTTCCATAGGGACAGACTCTGCATCGGCCTCCATATTTGCGCCTCTAGTTGCACTACCTTGATATCTACCAGAGCTAGTGAACACCTGATTGATGTGTTTCTTCATAGTGCTCTATTCCTTGACCATGCGTCGAATGGTCAGCCACCTTGACTGAAAGAAGACAAAATCAGGGTTATTCACTAATAAAGTGAAAAATGATAAGGAAATAGTATAGAATGAAGGTTACCAGTTTCCGTTCGAATTCCTGTAGTGCGGAACATTCACTATTATGCTCCACGTCCAAGAAACCGCCAATCTTATCCTCTCCTGGTAGAATCTCCACTTCAGCAGCCTTAGTATAAGGCCCCAGTTGTAGTCTTGACAATTAGAATCGAAAACAATATGATATGAGAGATGAGGGAAATAAAAAAATGCATACCACTCTGGAAGCTAAGCGTCTGAGGTAGTGGTCGTATTCCCCATCAAGTTGATCTTGCGGGACCTCCTTGATGAATTCCTTGAATTCCCGACCTCGAATCAATTTCCCTCAAAATGGTCGGGTCAACACGCCACGGTTCAAACATGTTCTCTGGAGGATCTAAATGGATGAGGCCAGGATGACGTCCTATGATCTTCCTCGAGGCTCTTTCTTTCAGGTACCACACGTAACCTGAGGGCCCCTCAATCAGGAGGCGAAGACAAGTGTCATGTTCTACCAAATGTAAGGGGGTTGGAAACCCACCCACATTGAAACCGACCCATGGACGGCAATTCACCTGAGTCTGCAAGAGCAAAAGGAACTAAAGTTATAGTGTAGAGGGAAAAAAAAAGTGTTGGGTATAAAGGAATACCGGAGTAAGGTTGTCCAATGCACGCCGAATGAGATCGAGGCTCCCTGGCCTATACTTCTTTCCATGAATATTATCGACAGTCTAACGCTCCGAGGCTGGTACCGACCTATCCAACTTTGATTGGAATCTTAGGGGCAAGATGCATTCATAGGCCCATGAATGCATAAACATAATATCAAGGAGAGAAGAAAAGAGGATGGAAATCAAAAGTGAGAAGAGTCTCGAGTATGTACCTTGAGCACCTTTCACAGGGAAGGGCCATACTGGAAGCGAGTTTGGGCCCCATGAAGAAAGATAGGCTCCTCGTTTTGTGAAATTCTTACCCCGCGACGAAGCCCGTGAATGAAGTTTGCATAAGCCGCCGTGCCCCAGTTCAAATTTCGAATGTTGTCGAAATTTAGAAGATTTCAGAACCAATATAGGACTATGTTGTCTCCACGGTTGGCAAAGAGAGTGGTAGAAAGGATGTACGCCAAGAAAATGAAGCGGCGCTGCTCGTTAGGCAAGCTTTGGAAACTCGCATCATGAATGGTCATTTCAAAATTTGTATAAGAGAGGTTGGACAGCCCCTGTCTCTGACGCAGGCGTGCCGTCACTGGACTTAGCATGTTCAAGATTGCTAGAGGAATATCCAGATCAAATACCCCACATCTTGCCCACCCCAAGGGAGACCGGTAATCATAACAAAATCTTGCCACCCAAAGGAGAGACAAGACGACGTGCACGCCTTGCAAGCACGCTCCAACACTCATTTCAATGCATTCTTCACTCATTTCATTCACTTCATTCAACAAAATCTTGCCACCCGAAAGAAAGTTCACAGGTCACCTTGCCATGAGAATGATAATACCAAGCGTGGTTCTAGGGACGAACAGTGAGATCATAAGGGGCAGCTTCTACACCGGGTACAAAGTTACGCCGAGAAGATCTTTCATGAGGCCAAGCCGCCGCATGAGGAAGAGGAGGATTCTTTTGGCTCCAAGGCTGCATCTTTTACCGAGCTCTTTCTGCAAAAGAAGCAAAATTCTTTGAAAGAGAATAGGAGTAGCTATAGAAGAAGCTATGAAGAATGAAGTGAATGAAATGAGTGAAGAATACATTGAATTTATATAAAAGCTTAGTGAATGTGGACCGTTCATTTCTAGGACCCGCCTCGAGATTCCAAATGCGTTTCATTGGTCGCAAATTCAATGGTCATCATCTTGCCACCCAAAGGAGGGACAAGACGACGTGGACTATTCTTGTCCACATGTAGGATGGGCCCCACCTTATACCATTCACGAGGAAGGAAAAGAAAAAAAAAAGAAAGGAAGAAAAATAGCCAAAAGCCGTCTGACCTTTAGAGTGGCCATAGCCCAAGTTCGCGAGCCAAGCTTCCTCCGCAGCCCAAATAAAAACAGCAAAAGCCGCATAGCCTTTGTGGTGTCTAGGGCCCACGGCCCAAGCTTGTTACGACCATCAGATCACTCAATCCACATAGTCCAAAACTGTCGGCCCGAAGCTAGCGGCCCAAGGATTTCCGAGGCTCATAATCCTCTCTAGTAAAAATCTAAACCAATAATCTTTCTTGCATGTCAGATAAAACTAACACTTCGTTTTTCTTGTGAATTTCAGGTCGCCACATAAAGGAGCACCGACATCATTCACCTTTTGGTCGCCACATAAAAGAGCACTAACATCATCCACCTTCCATTCACCACATAAAAGAGCAACAACATCCACCTTCCGGTCGTCACATAAAAGAGCATCGACATCATCCATCTTCCGGTCGCCACATAAAAGAGCACCAACATCAACCACCTTCCGGTTGCCACATAAAAGAACACCGACATCAACCACCTTCCGGTCGCCACATAAAAGAGCACTGACAGCATCCATCTTCCGGTCGCCACATAAAAGAGCACTGACATCAACCACCTTCCGGTTGCCACATAAAAGAGCACCAACATCAACCACCTTTCGGTTGCCACATAAAAGAGCACTGACATCATCCATCTTCCGGTTGCCACATAAAAGAGCACCGACAGCATCCATGTCCTGGTCTTAGACGTCAGCATCTCAGGCTACTTTGAACTTTGTTCTATTCGGACTCGATCAAAGTTGGGGCTCTCTGTAGACACCGGGATTTGCACCAACAAAATTCCGACTCGTCAAAACTCAGCAAGTCATTTGGACCAAACACCAAAATGGGTCATTGGGCCCATGGAGTCAACAAAGCGGGCCTAACAGATCAGAACAACCCACTCGGAAATAATCAAGGCTGGATGACCTTTATCAATTCACAAGCAGGCCCAAAACACGAATCCGGCCCAGTAAAAACAATATAAGCCGCCTGACCTTTGAGTTACGTAGCGGTCTGCCTTCGCTAGCCACGTCATCAATCCGTGCCATTTAATCTCATAGGCCGCCTCACCTATATCAATTTATTTGATTTTGGCGCCAGAATTTCTAAGCATCCCTTGATGATAGCAACATGTGCATTTGACTTCGGATTGACCATATTATTGCTATAAGCCGCATGACCTATAAGCTTGCATGGAAGGGCTTGATTTATAGGATGTGTCCCTTACCTTTTCCCTCCAAAACACTCGTCCTCCACCTATAAATACCCCACCATTTTCATTCATTCATCATCAACTATTATCATCACTCCACCTAAACTCTCTCAAAATTGTCTCTATTATCCATCATCCCTCTCTAATTCTCTTATAATCACTCTCATAATCTCCATATCATCATTCTTATACCACCCTTCTAACCATTCTCATATACATCCTTCCATCCATGCTCCAAACCAAGGTCAAGTTAAGGGATCATTCTTCAAACATCCACCATTAAGTAAGGTTTGCTTTT
This sequence comes from Portulaca oleracea, assembly GCA_029582165.1. Classification (NCBI taxonomy): domain Eukaryota; kingdom Viridiplantae; phylum Streptophyta; class Magnoliopsida; order Caryophyllales; family Portulacaceae; genus Portulaca; species Portulaca oleracea. The sequence continues at coordinate 5,215,184 of CM055892.1, forward strand.
CATTATTATTGTATTTAATTATAACATCACCATCATCATTAGGTGCACCATAATTTTTTTAATTCTTGGTCATAGTGTTAACACATCAGTATACCCATGAAATTTTTATGCATGGATTGATTATAATTTCAGGCTTTCGAAGATGACCCTAAAATCATCAACATCCCCTTAGCATGCATGCAAAACATTAGCTCGAAGTGGTGTCGCTCGAACATAGTCCCCTTGAGGCGCCTCCCAAGCTTATTCTTACATCCATTATTCCTCATATCATGAAGTTGGTCCATAGTCTCCCCACCTTGATTTGGAGTTGGCTTTTTCGGAAAATTAGCATAAACATTCTTGTAAGGACATGTGTGGTTGTCTTTTCTTTTATTTTTCCATTATTTCCTCCTTTCCTAGAATGAACTCTCATCTTTTTAGTTTAGGATCTAAAGCATCTTTTAGGTCATTTATGATCCAACTTTATTAGATCTTGAAGTTAAAACATGAAGATCCTTTCATGTTTAAAGTCGTTTTTCTAGACAATAGCTCATTCATAAACTAGGTCAACTTCCCAAATTTGTTTCCCACTCAATACTCAAGCTTGTTGTAACCTATAACTTGGATAAATTCACTATAACAATCTGTATGTTTTTAGAATAATTTTACTCTGCTAGATCAATAAAAATAAATAAATAAATAATACAAAAGCGAACCATTATCTAGACTGTCCCAAATCTTCATAGGTCTCAGTTTAAACCCCATATCTCTCTACTCATTAAGGCTTGGCATGAACGAATGTTTTGGAAATTTTCCCTCACTTTTAAGGATATATTTTTAATTCAGAAAGTTTCATTAAAAGATGTCTACATTTAGTATAAAAACGTTCCCTAAGTGAACCCAATTCATGCATGTATGAATGGCTAACTTTGGAAAAATGAAAGGGAAGGCTCTTGGATTACTAACCTTGGTTCTTGAGGGTGATCTAGACTTGGCTTGAAGAAGCTTTTTAATGAAGAAATTAAGATAGAAAATGATTAGTTTCTTTTGGTCTCAACCCTTGATCTTGTTATTCTTTCTTCCTCTTCAAAGCTAGGTTTGTTAACATTCAAATCATGGAGCTAAAGTCGTCTTAGAGTGAGCGGGTATTTGAGTGCTTTAAGGACGTGTGTGTGTGTGTGTGAGTGGTCGTGTCTTTTTTTTCTCATACTTTACGCATACCAATCTCAATTGTACATTTAAATCCAGGATTTTTTCTAACTTGTTTAACAGGGAATTATTATAATAAGTTAAGGTGTGGGTGTCACAGCCTCACAGGTGCTAGGAAGCTTGAATATGTTCATTATGTATGTCAATATTACCGGTATGACTGATTTTATCAGAACCTCTTATCGGACCCTTGATAGTAGCATCTCCTTCTACCTGTTCAACTTTTTCCATATTCTTTACCGAATACTGCTAAATATCACTTTTTTACTCCTCCATGCATAGGACGATGCTCCAAGGTACTTCTCATGTCTGTCCTATGGTTCTCATTCCAAGTAAGTCCGTAAGCTCCTCCCTCTTTATTGCGAAAACAGCGTTGCTGAAAGAGATCTTCAACTTGTCATAATTTACTTTCTGGCCCAATGCTCACTCATACTGGTTGATGATGTCAACTATCTACGAGCATTCCTGCTCGTGGCTCTCGTGAAAAGTATATTATAATATGCAAATAAGAGATGGGAAATAACTAACCCACTCTTATTTGTTTTTGCCCCATGCTGGCCATACATAAATCCCTTTTTTGATGTCCTTTAAAGGACACTTGAAAAGGGCTTAACCAATAGAATAAAAAGATACTGTGAAATATGATCCCTTTGTCCGTGACTTCTAGAGAGGGTGATTTGTTGGAAAGGATCCCAATTCACCTTAATATTACAGGTGATAGAGGTAGTACAATTAAGTACCACTTGGACCTTGCTCAGACAAAACTCTATCTTGATAAGAGTTGCCCCTATAGAAAGTCCAACTCCACCCTATGATATGCCTTGCTCATGTCTAGCTTCAAAGTCATCACATCCCCCTCTCCACTTCCTAAGGAACTCCTCATTGCATGAAACAATTTTGTGGCGACAACACATTGTCTAATGATCAAGTGGCTAGGAACGAAGCCACTTTAGTGTGAGGATACCAAAATCTCTAGATGAGTATTGAGGCAATTTACCATAGTCTTAGTGTAACTGGACTAACTTCGCCTCCCCCTAACTCTACTCTGGACAGCTTCTTGCGTGCTCAATTGACTTGAAAAGCGGATTCCTTGATAATAGGAAGAAAGCTTTGACTTCTAGGCTTTCAGCCTTCTCTTCTCGCTCATTCCCGACTAATGGCAACCTTCACTAGTCCGGTATTAGTGCCAATCTTATAAATGTAATTAGAATCGGGACTATCAATGTTGGGTAATGCTGTTAGGGGACTTGACTGTTAGAATCGGGACTATCAATGTTTTAATTGCATTGTGAGGGACTAGCTCTCCCTTCATTATGGCCTACACATAAGACACAAGCTCATCCCCAACAATGTGCCAAAATTATTGAAGAAAACTAAGTGTGCATATCGTCCGGCCTTGGGGCCTTTAGGAGGTGCATTTGAACAAAGCTTACTTGATTTCTGAGTACGACCTAAATGGTGCATTATTAATTTCTTTAATAAAACGTGGTCGACACCCTCTAGCACTTGCTCCAACTAATCTGGGTTAATCGATGCAAAAATGTCTAAAAACAATTATTTGCAACAAGTTTCGAAACCTCCTCGAAGTGCATTTTGGAACCAAGCTTACTTGATTTCTTCCCGTGAGTATAACCTAGATGGTGCGTTATTGATTTCTTTAATAAAACGTGGTCGACACCCTCTAGCGCTATTGCTCCAACTAATTTGGGTTGCTCGATATAAAAATGTCTAAAAAAATTTATTTGCGACAAGTTTAGAAATCTCCTCGTGATTGGTCGTACTATCACCATTCTGGAGATGCAGGTCACTGATAGCATTTCCCTTTGCTTGTTGCTTTGCCTTGAGGAAGTATCTCGTATTACGGTCTCTAAACTTTCACCTCCTCTGCTCTTCTCTTTATATACTATTGCTTCTCTTTCTGTGCAAGCAACGTGTCTAGGCGAGCTGAAAGGTAACTCATCTCGTCTAGCCCCTGTTGAATGAGAGCACCGTGTTATGATGTTCCAATTTATTTGTCCAACTCTTCAAACTTCCACTATCTTCACACCATAGTTATTTGGGTTTATGGTCCTACGATTTTATGATCCAAAAAACCCTTCATCGATCTAATTCTTATTAGAATCTTAAAGTGGTTAGAATCTTACAATCCCGCTTCAACCCGAATATTATGTGTTAGAATTACAATAAGATTCTATGATCATACGATACTATCCACAATCGTACGTGAATTTGATAATGTTTACGCACATTATCAACTTTTGTTAGGATTCTCAAGGCGTAGTTAGCAAACAAACAATAATAAGGGCGGAAAAATAAATAAAGATTCGACACAAGGAATTAACGTGGAAAAACCCAAACCGGGAAAAAACCACGAACGATGCACTATCAGAGGATTACAACGGTGTTTCAGAGATTCCCAGACCTCGACAATCTCTCACAACCTCCCTAGAGTTACAACCTGAGAACTCAACACTCACAGATGAGCCTCACGCAACTCCCTCAGGGACACAGAGATTACAGGTCAATCTCTTGTGGTATAAGATGAAACACTCTCAATTGCAATGCAAATAAACCTAGCACCTAGGCTCTATTTATAGTACAAGGCTGACACAATTTTAGGATTAATAGAGTCCCTACAGCAAAGGAATTACAAAAAGGAAGTGGAACAAATTAACAACCTGATTCCCACTCAAACTCTTCTACCTTGCTCCCAAGAGACAGAGACCAACCCAAAATTGGTCTCCACATTCAACCCAACAATCTCCCACTTGGAGACCAATTGTAAACGCAACCTTCGTCGATTATCATCAATCACCACTTCAACACCTCCTCGAATCCTTTAGTGCATCCATCTCGATCTTGTTCAGCAAAGATCAACAGAGGTCCCAGTTGACCTCCCATCAACTCCTCTTTTAGCAACAGGCTCCCACTTGAACTGATCACGCCCCTGCAACTTCGACAAACGCATCATCATCAACAACTTAGGGGAATTTTGGATTGGGATTTTACCTCGTGTTGAACTTGTCGCATTCTCGTGTAGGTTAGATGCGTTCCTCGGCTGACCATCCGTTCCCGTAGCCTCGACCGGAAACCTCCTCGTTTCTGGTACCCTTCTCTCATCAGAGAAGCTAACACGCCTTTGACGAGCATGAACCGACATGTTAGAGTTATCAATGACAGAATATAGCTTCCCCTCTTTCGTGCCATTTGCAATTATCAGAGATCCTTTCGCTACCGTCCAATGACCATCTTCAAATCTCGTCGTGAGCCCCTCTTCATCCAGTTGACTCACAGATACAAGGTTCTTGGTCAGACCCGGGACATACCGAACATTCGTCAACCTCTAAGTTCCACCCTTAGAAGTTTTAATGTTCACATCACCTCTTCCTAGCACCTTTAGGTTGTGACTGGTTGCAAGCCTAACCCTGCCAAACCTCCCACTCACAAAATTGCTAAAGGCCTCCTTGCTAGACGAAGAGTGAAACGAAGCACCCGAATCTATCACACAACCCCCTTCTAACTTGTCAACACAAACAGTTAGGGCATCACCAAAATCCTCAACAGAATATACAGAGTCCTGGTCATTATGGCTGCTCTTCTTAGGTTTGGGACAATCCCTACGAAAATGACCTCTATCACCACAGTTCCAACACAACACTTGCTCCATGTTTTGACCTCTAGATTTTGATCGACCCCGACCCAAACTCCCACTATTCCTCCTACCCCTGACAGTCAAAGCATCCCCCGAAGACTCAGACACATCGGAATCTTTCCTGCGAATACTTTCATTCAGGACCAAGTCTCTAATTTCCCCAAACTTTAGTTTCTCATCCTTCTTAGTTGAAGAAGTTACAGAAGTCACAAAATTTTCCCAAGACTTAGGTAGGGTAACCAATAGTATATTAGCATTCATCTCATTGTCGAACTTAAATCCCACATAGGTTAATTTTGATAGTATCATATTCAACTCATTCATACTATCATGCATATCACCAGACTCATGCATCTTAAATTCAAACAAACGACGTAACACATATACCTTGTTCACCGCCGAAGGTTTCTCATATGTGTTTTGCAAGGCCTCAAGCAGGTCTTTTGTCGTTTTCTGATCTTTGACGTTGAAAGCCACGTTCCGAGCTAGTGTCAGCCTGACCGTACTGAATGCCTGACTATTAAGCTCTTCCTAATCCTTCTGTTCCATCTCTTTTGGCTTATCACCCATCGCAAGATGCAACCTTTGCTGGCGGAGCACATCCTCAACGCGGATCCTCCACCATGCGTAGTCTTTCCCTACGAATTCCGGAATCTTCACAATAGCGCCTGTCATTGCTTCTCAGTCTGCAGATCAACCACGCTCCAACCAAAGCTCTGATACCACTTGTTAGGATTCTCAGGGCGTAGTTAGCAAACAAACAATAATAAAGGCGGAAAAATAAATAAAGATTCGACACAAGGAATTAACGTGGAAAAACCCAAACCGGGAAAAAACCACGAACGATGCACTATCAGAGGATTACAACGGTGTTTCAGAGATTCCCAGACCTCGACAATCTCTCACAACCTCCCTAGAGTTACAACCTGAGAACTCAACACTCACAGATGAGCCTCACGCAACTCCCTCAGGGACACAGAGATTACAGGTCAATCTCTTGTGGTATAAGATGAAACACTCTCAATTGCAATGCAAATAAACCTAGCACCTAGGCTCTATTTATAGTACAAGGCTGACACAATTTTAAGATTAATAGAGTCCCTACAGTAAAGGAATTACAAAAAGGAAGTGGAACAAATCAACAACCTGATTCCCACTCAAACTCTTCTACCTTGCTCCCCAAGAGACAGAGACCAACCCAAAATTGGTCTCCACATTCAACCCAACAACTTTTAAATTTTGCAACAACAATATAAATTTTCTATTAAAGTTATACTCTGAAATACAATTTAAAGTATTGATTCATTTTTAGTGATTTTAAGATTTTAACTATTATAGAACTTTGTTTGCTATTTGCCTAATGTGTTAGAATCTTAACATCCTCGATCTGGTTCTACGATTTCAATTCTAGCTATCCTCATTGATCCTAACTAGAATCTCAATTCTAACAACTTTGCCCCACACACTTAATTTCTCTAGGCAGTTATCAACCTTTGCCAACATATTGATATTTGTATTGCAAGCCTCCCTAACTACCTCTTGGCGCTCCTCGTCCTCAAGCCAGGATTTCCCACTTCGTGGTGTCTTCTTCCTCCTCCTACAAGGACCATCCATGCATTGGCTCCGTGTCTAGTAATGTAGGTGAATGATCAAACTTATATCTCATCAGGTTCCATACATAAGCCCTCGAGAACGTCAAGCTCCATGGGTCATTTGTAGTGAACTTGTCTCAGTTCGATCCCCTCAGCCAAGTGTGCCACATGCCTTTACACCCAAGGCCTCGAAGATTACATTCATGAGTGCTTCCTTAAACTGATCCATTGTTCGCCAACCTCTCATTGAACCTCCTTTTCCACTGTGGATAGGATTTCATTATAGTCACGACTCACCCTATGGAAGTGTCTTTCTCTCATTTACCACTCTTAGCAATAGCTCCCACATTTTCAATTTTCCTTAAATATCCATCCATCCATATAAACTCACAAATCTCAGAACCATGTCTCCTTCCTTGTTTTCAACACATCCCTTGCTACATAATGATCATGGTATAATACCAAAGAAAATCGACATCTTCACTCCAGAACATCACCGATCCACCTGCTTTCCTCCCTCGATTACTAACACAAAAGCTATGGCTCAAACCAAACTTTCTGCCTAAATTCTCCACTCTCCTTACTTCCAACATGGTCTTGAAGATAAAAACATTGTCGGGGCTATATAGCTTTAGAACCAAAATTAGAAATATGATTACAATGATTTAGTCTATTGACACTATTTATTTGCATTCAAATCTATATTTTATACAAGTTTTCACTATATGCAATTTAATTTTTGTCAATTGGATCTTAAGTAAGGAATGCCAATTATTCCTTAGGTGGATTTACTAACTTAGTTTTCTTTTCCAACATAATTTACGAGATTTAAATTTAGCTACACATACTAACAAAATGCTAAACCAATTTTTTCTCAGGTTCAATTTACACGACATTTTAAATATGGACATGAAAATGATTTCACGCTACAAAGTTGTCTGTTTATATAAGATGCATCATAGGTTTCGTTCTAAACACAGAGGCATGCATGCACGATATATAGAACACTCGCAACACGCACACACACATGGCATTATCGCTGCTCCGTTTGTATCCATTTACTTCCTTCATGTGGGTCAAAAGAATCATTCTCATATATTGAAACATAGGCAACCATTGATTGCTTCATGCTGTGTTCATACAAGAATTCATGTTGCATGTACATATTCATCAAAATCATTCCATGATAGGCAGCACTTGATCTTCTTATGTTGAAGCATATGGAAGTTTGGCTCTTTTGGAATCGTTGGCTGCTTTGTGGACCTGGAATCCAAGTACAAGCCAAGTATCATACCAATACCATAATCAAATCCAAGTTATTTATTTACCATATTTTCGCTATTGGTCCCACGATTTTTATTTTGATATACATTCATACCATCTTAAATTTTGAAATATACTCATAATGCACCTGGAAAATGCCACTGCTTGCTTGGGATTTTGAGCACATAAACCAACCAGTATTAGCACTGTAAACTTGAGCTATGTTTAAAAATTAAAAAGATTACCTTTTTGGTACGAAAGGCCTGTCAAAGTAGGGCATAGGTTGAGCTTTTGGGACGAGTTCCTTTCTCAGTCTTCTTATTTCTTCTTCTTCTTCCAACTGCACGGTGTGATGATTACAGTTTGATAAAATGAACCATTGTGAAATGAGAAAGCTGTTCAGTAGAGTATTTATTTACCTTCTGCAGCCTTTCTCTTTCCATTCTATATTGCTCTATCAGCATCATCTTCTCAGCCACCTTACATATTATATGTATGACAAGTAAATCACAGTCCCAAAATAATATATATCACTGGCAAGGAAGACAGTGGTTGTCAAAAACAGATTACATGCCCTTGAAATTGGGACATTCTGTTTTTGTGCATTAAAATTGATTCTTCTCGATTATATGTATAATAATAGTTGAGATGTTACCCGTACAAATAATCTTGCCAACAGAATAAATCTACCAGCAAATTTGCCAAAAAGAAAAACAAAACGAAATCAACTATCACATTGATGGAAAGAGTGGTCAAAGTTTCGAAAGAATGTTTGGAGATGAGTTTTAAAATTCAATTCCATCCATCCAGTGTGGGAATATCACACTTGAGTTTTTCAAGTGATTGCTTGCAAGGCTAGTAGTTTCGAAGATTGATTTCAGATATACCTGGTGATCAAACTCAGCACGCTGCACGGCCCTTACATCACTATGCAGCTTCAAATCAACTGGCTTTGTGCAATCTTTAACGGCTGGTTTTATCAGACACTGATGTAGCAATAGAAAGGCAGATAACGTCAGTATATACCGCGTTGCAATGCTATGGCACTTTATGAATTTAAAAAAAAAAAAACAAAGTGGGTTCTTCATGAACATATTGCTACATCTCACCTCTGGTTCATCTGTTGTCCAGGGAAGGCCTTGTGCAATCGGTATGCGCTGCTTTTCTTCTTCAATCATCATTTCCTGTAGCCTCTTAAGAAATTCCTCCTCCTTAGCCTTTCCTCTTTGCTGAAATAAGATGAGATACCCCAAATCCCGTCATTTTTTGCTATACCCCAATTATCAGGGCCTTACTAGCTACGGCATACAGGAGATGGAGATTTCCAATCACTACATCTCCACAACAACAACAGTAACAAAACCCACTTCGAACGTCAAACATCAAATTCTCAAAAACTACAAGCCACCGTTGCTATCTTTGAGCTTAAATACTTCAGTGATACGCTTAACACTGATTGTTATGAAATATGGGGAAATTCTGAGACCTCTCACAGATGTGGGGGTGGGACATTAGCCCCTTTCTTTAGAGGTTATAAATTATATAGCAAGTTATTACTGTCATATAATTTAATCGTGCAGATCTCACAGATTGCAAACACATTTTCATGCTTTATCTGAAACATATATCCACGAAATATGTTCAGATTTCAGCTCATAATTCATATCCCACTCAGAACTTAGTAATACCCATTGAGACATTCAGAATTGCAGCACCTCTTCTTTTATTTTTTACAGCATATGATTGTTGTTAGCAAAATGGAAGAAGCTGATGGCTTACTGAGATAGCTTTGTGTTTGAGTATTACCACAGACTAATAATGGAAGCTTGATAATTTATGAACCAGAAACCTGAAACTTGATCATTTTCGTCATGGGATTTCGCTAAAATGGAGTTTGATTTTATTCACAACTTCATGCCATGGAACAGTTTCAAGATTTTCTAGGCTGAGCAATAAGAAGACACAACAACAAAGTAGCAACTTCATACTAAATTTGAGACAATCTTGATCACATATGATGGCTTGCTTACCTCTGTCCTGAGGTTGAATGGTCTAAGAGAGGTGACTCTATGTTGTTGCTGTTTCTTTTTCCACCTCCTTCCACCAACAGTCGCAGAAGAAAATGATCCCTGAAATTAAAATGATAAACAAAAAATTGAATACTAACGTCTGGGAAATCTGTTTTGCTACATTAACGAAGCAGAAAGCCAATTCTGAAAGATGAAACTCTTACACTTGTTCTCCGGCTCCTTCGGCTTCCAATAGAACCTTGGGTTGAGATACTTTCAAAGAAAACCAAATTAAACCAGATTCAAAACATCAAAGAAAACCCCGTTGAAAACAAAAAATAAACCTTCCAAATTATGAAAGGTAATTGCAGTGAATGAATAATAGGGAAAGAGCAAAGTTGACCTACCTTCCCCTGGCACTGTCCAGGGAAGAAGAAACCGGAGCATCGAGACCCAAGCTCTGTGCAGTGAAGAATAATTCTCCAGGGCAAAATGTAGATGAAAAGTCGTGAGTGTCAGTGTCCGTACAAGGTTGCTGCAATCCTGGCAATGCCCACTTGATGATCCCTTTCTTGGTTTCTTCTTCCTCTTTCTCATCCTTAGGAATTGTGAGGAGCTTCTCAAATGCCTTAACCAAATGCATTACTCTCCCAGATCCGGGCTCCGGAACGCTCTGTCTTGCTTCCTCCATTAGCAATTCCCTTCTTCGCTTGATCGTCGAGCTACCCAGTTCCTTTGGAGATTCACCTTTCTCTGGTTCATAATTACCCTTTTCATTTGCCCCCAAGAATTCACTTTCCTTGGCAGCCCCCATTTGATTTTCAGACTCATCTTTGTTCTCCATTTGCCCTTCAGTACTTGCCTTTGTCCATTGACCCACATCTTCACCACTCCTGCTCTTAAAGAACTCTTCTTGAGAAGCCCTCAGACTCTCATAAGCAACACACGAACACTTCCCGTTTATTTTATCCTTGCATTTACAATTCACATTTGATGTTTGAGTCTTAGGATTATTCTTTTTTGCTACAACAAACTTCCTATCTCTGATCTTCTTTTTGGGAAACACAATCGAAGGGCTGGGGCTTTTGGACGCTGATTTCTGGGATTTTCCTGCTGAATTGAGAACAGAAAGGGAACTTGAGGGTTCAAGGACAGGGCTAGTGAGATTGGGGTTACAGTTCTCATGATGCTTTTTTGAAGAAGACTTGGAAGAACTCTCAGGGGACTTTAGTCGAACACCTTGCGAGCATTTTGTTGGAGTCGCCATTGCCATCAAAATTGCAGAGAGAGAGAGAGATGAATATGGTGGGAAATCTGAAATCACGGCAGGGAGACGGGGAAGGAGGAAGAGGAAAAAAAAGGGGGGGCGTAGGGCTCGACGATCTTGTAACGGCTAGTTTTTCTGAGAGGCCTCTCACAAGAAGCTTTTAGGATTATTTAATTTGAAATTCTGTTGAGAAGCGTCTCTGAGCCGTTAGATCCGGACAGTTCCGTGATAGATGAAGCGGATTAGATTATGGACCGTTACTTAATACTAATCATAAAATATTAAAATTTTCCTGTTATTTTGCTCACGGGGGATTTATTCCCTACTTGTCATCAATAGCGGGGGAATTTATTTATTTATTTATTTATTTTTCACTCCTGCCCTTTGTGTAAATTCGTATTTGGGTCAATTTCACTTTTAAAACCTTTTTTTTTTTGAGGAAACATATCAATTAAATATTATTGCTCAGCAAATCTCCATGAATGTACATCTCTATCTGATTTGGGTACATATCTATCCATGCTCCCAACCCAAGGGGTGAATCTCGTGGTGAAGTGTGCGGCTTTGTTTCCCTCCCTTTTCACATGTGACCAAATACACTCTTGGAAAGATTTGCTAACATGAATAATATCCTCTACTACTAAAGTTAAATCACAAACATCATATGGTTCCCTTTGCAACTTGAAGATTACCGAGAGACAGTCCGTTTCCACAATGATTTTTGTTTCATGAAGCCTCCGTGCCACTCTGAGTGCGTATTCAATCGCCTTTGCCTCTGCTACAACAGGTGGCCATCTTGCCGTTACTCTCTTCACAGTTGTCTGTTAGTCGAGTAGTTTGTAAGACCACGGTTTTATCGTTCTTCCACAGGGAGCTAGAGGCCTTAGCTGCAACTAGTTGACTCTAGGTATGGTTTACGATCATGAAAGGATGATAGATTTTAGGGTAAAAACAGCACAAACACACTATGTTCAGTCAAAAAGGTGAAACAATGGGTGTCGAGAGACTTTCGGGATGCAAACGAGAATGACGAAATGGGTTTCGCAACAAGAGAGTAACGAGAAAGGGAAATCAAATGGTAATTCTGTTAGAAAATACCCACCGGGCTTCCTCTTTCAAGGATAGTCCGGATTAACTTCCCCAAAATCCATCGACAGACCCGGGAAAGTTAATAGAACGGAATTTCCTAGTTAATTTCTATTCGCTTTCGTGAACTAGAACACTAACTATCCTAAGTCCTACCTTCCAACAAGCATTGGATGTATTCGGGATGCTTTCGCACCCAAATACGTCCCACTTGAGGGAAGGATAGGATTAGGAAATTGATTTCCTAACTAGTTACTCACTAAAATTACTAACCCAAACCTAATCACCCATTCACACCCTTAATATCTCCCTAACCCATTAAGGTTCTAGCCACTAAACATCCTAACTATCATGATAATCACATCAACAACTTCATTCATGCTTAAAAGAGTTAACAAGATGACAATAAACATTCAACAATACCAACAATACCAATGATAACAAAAACAGAGATTAGTAAATAAGTAATAAATTAGAGAGGGAAAGATTAAGAAATGCTCATTGATTGTGATGACAAGGGAGAAAACTTCAGAATAATAAAGCTCCAATGCTCCAAAGTTCAGAATAATCTTCAAACTTGCAATAATAATCAAGAGAATCCAATACAAGAACCAATAATCTCAGCAAAGCTCTTCCTTAGTCACTCTAATCTAAGGCTTAAATGTGATAAAGAGTACTAAAGTATCATAAAAGATAGATGAAAGCTGCTGTCTAGATTGATGTTTAGCTAAAATGACCTAAATACATTAAATAGTAATCAAGGTTGTTACTCAAAACTCATCATTTTACACAACAGACAAATCTGGCCCGCAGGGGACCGTGGGCACGGTCAAGGTGACCGTGGCCACGGTCCTGCGTAAGGCAGGCGATTTCTTCTCTTTGCTTCGCATCACCGTGGGCACGGTCCCCATGCACCGTGGGCACGGTCTAGGCGATTAGGGCTGACAACTTTTCGCTCCTTCGCACCGCCGTGGCTACGGTGAGAGGATACCGTGGCCACGGTCTAGTTCGGCCAGCTTCTTCCTTTGGCAGGGTAGGATCCGACCGTGGCTACGGTCAAAGTTACCGTGACCACGGTCTATCTCGGGTGCAAGGTCTCTTCCCTTGGTCATGGCTCCATCAAACCGTGGCTACGGTCAAGGTGACCGTGGCCACGGTCTCTCTCGGCCACAGTTTCCTTCAGAGTACTCTTCAGCCATTGCTTCCGCTTCCACTGCCTTTCGACATGACCGGCCCTTCTAATCCGCTGCCTTTGGCACGACCAGGGCTCGGGGAACCTTAGGGAATCTCGGGATTCCCAAGATTGGTGCAAAATTGGCCCATTTAGAATCGTTTTGAGTGAAACCCTTCGGAAACTACAAAAGTAACTAAAACGCATTAAAAGTTATTAAAACAAACTACGAAACAGGTCAAAAGCCCAAGGATTTAGGTGGTATTTAGACACGAAATCGGGTCTAAACACCCCCCCCCCCCACACTTAAACCTTTGCTCGTCCCGAGCAAAACAAAACAAAACAAACTAACTAACACAAACTCCTCTGTCGTGGGAGAGAAACGATTGCATTTAGCGTATGCACCAAGCCCTTTGAACCCCGGCAAGGTGGACGAGATGGACTCGTGAGGGTTTGTAGCGGCTGTACCCACAAAAGCCAAAGAAAAAGGAGAGAGGGAAAGTGAAAACAAAACCGAAGAAAACAAAAAAGAACGAAAAACAAGGGCTTTGATTCACAAGATCTCGCAATCCAAACTAAGAAAACGCGATTAGACCTCCCAAAGTAACCGTTAGGAGCATCTCACAAACACCAAACTTAGAAAAAGGTCGATCTTGAAGATTTTTGACTCCCTACACCTTGTAACAAGCGAAACCCCGCAGCAAAAACTTAACGGGAACCAAAAGACTTTAAAAACTCACGTCCGAATTTGAAAACAACGAAACAACCGAGAGGAGTGTTGCCCTCCCTCGCATTTGGTCGCCCTTGGCTTGGTGATGGCCGTAGGTGATGCAAGGGGAGGCCCCGCTCTTTTTTAGAAGCAAAACTTTTCTTTTCTTTCTTCTTTTTCTCTTTTTTTTTCTTTTTGATTTTTAAAAGTCGGTATTAGCCTTACTTTCGGGAATTGGACGGCCCATATAAGGGGTATACCCTCCCAACACGGTCTTTTCCATACGCCTCTCCGCCGCAAAGCGATATAGGAGGAGGGTTAAGGGATATCCAGTGTCGTACCACAAATACCGGGCCCGTGTAGGTTGGCTAAGTGTATGGTGGGTAATGTCTTCAGCGACACGCTCCACTTATTCAGGTTATTAAATCTTATGAAAGCTCCTTTTTTTTCTTTTTCTTTTTTTTCTTTTCTTTTCTACGCTTTTTGCTTTTGCTAAACGAGAAACAAAACAAACTCAAACACAAGCCCTTAATCTCCGGGTTCCCAACAAAACGAGAAAGGAACGGGAGTCTCATAAGACACTTAATGAAGGGAGTCTATTAAGGATAAGTCTCGACTAGAACCCGAGTTAGGGTCGAAAATGCTCCAACCGATTACTTTTAGAAAGAAGTTTAAGAACGGCTTCTCAACTTCGAAAACGAGATCCAGGAAACAAAGCAAAACAAAAACAAAACGAAAAGAAAAACGAAAAGGTTTTCACTCCCTTTTTTCTCCATTTCACACAAAAATTTTTAAATTTTAAGCAAAAACTAGGAAACAAAGAACGAAATGACTAGGTGATCTACCCTTGAAATAGAATATCCCCCCCCCCCACACTTAAAACTCCACAATGTCCTCATTGTGGGAAGATGTCACATGAAAAGGGTAGAGAACCTACAAAACACAAACAAACGAAAACAACTAGCAGGTAGAAATAGTGGCGACCCGAGCCCACACGGCTCCAACAGCAATAGATATCCCAACATAGACACTCATAGGGGTTCGCCACCCAAAAGAAAACCAAGCATGCGACGGATCATGATAAGAATTCACATAAAAAGAGTAAGGTGGAAAGATATTACCTCAAGCTCTTCATAAGCGTTAAAGATAGCGATCCATCAGAACGATGCTAGAGTAAAAGACGACTTTATAACTATAGAATTCGCATGCGAGACCAAAAGCAAAAGAAAGGAAAATCTAACTTAAAAGATTATGAAAGGAAATTGAAAAGTTGAAAACGAAAAAATTAACAATATATACATTGCCAATGACTTACCTTATCCCCGAATCTCACTCATTGAGGCGGTAAATAAGGGTGAAACTCAATATATACTAACCGAAGCAACTAATTCTTTGCATTCATCACAAAGAACAGTCGGTTACATCCATCCATGACCCAAAATACAAACGAGAAATGCTTAAACAACCGACCAACCCACCAAAAACAACCAACAAACAACCCTAAGACAACTCAGACAACCATCCAACAACCCGACAAACATGAATGATAAACAAGGCAAGGAAAAACCCGAGCAACCTAACCGAACAAACCCCAAAATATGCGAGCACATGTTAAATGGAATCGAGAGACCAACAATCCAAAACCACCAAACATCACATCCAAAACCCCGAAGAAGCACTCCCCCACACTTTATACTTTACAAAATAAAGTAAATAGATCAATAATAAAGGTCGGGTGAGGGTGGGGTGCTTACAAACGGTCCTCAAGCGGACCCTCCTGGTGGAGAACGGGGTTGGAGGTGCGACTGGATACCAGCCAGCGTCTCCTGTTGGATCTCAAGCAATCCTTGCAAATTTTCGATCAATAGTTGCTGGTTTTGGATGAGCTCCCGTTGGACTTGAAACTCATCATGAAGCTCCTGGAGTTGCTCGCTGATACGCTCAAGAGCGGAGTCCCGTTGTTGAATCGACTCGGCTTCATCCCCTTTTGCTTGTTCTTCTTCTTCCTCATCCTCTTCTTCCTCCTCTTCTTCGTCTCCTCCTTCACCTTTCTCCGCTCGATCCCCGAGACCACCCACCACAAATCGATCCCCAAAGGTTTGGCCACACGACCAATTGCGTTGGTCGGAGACATCTAGACGTCGTTCGGCATTGTCGTCGCCCAAATGAATCACGACGCTGTGGGGTTCGTTCCCGTGACGGTATAATGTTCGCGTCTTGTGTTTCTCCAAGAATTCCATCTTTCGTAGGCGAACACCGTCGATAGGATCAGGGAAATAGCGGGGAGTCCGCTTGCTCAAATAGGACTCGAACCCTTGCTTCCTTAGGAAATGGGTGATGATGTGACCCATACCAATAGTCATGTTCCGGGTTTCGAGGCTTATTTCCCAGAGGCAATGGAGGATACAAGAGCCAGTGTTGACCCGGCGACCGTTGATCGCATTATAGAGGACGAAGAGGTCGTCTTTCCGGATGCTTGAACGTCCGACGTCACGGCCAAAAACAGAGTTCGAAATGATGCGGTGGAAGATGCGGACGCTCAGATTACAGAAATCCCTAGCCTTAGAGTTGTTTGGGCAATAGTACTTTGTTCGTTGCGATCGAACCCTCGGGTAACGTCTCCTCCAGCAAGTGAGTGCTTTTATAGCTTCTTGTTCATCGAATTTGACGCACTCGTCGTAGGGTATGTCGTCCTCGGGAAGGCCTAGAGCGTTGCATAAGTCTTTGAGCGTACATTCAACCTCCTTTTTGTTCACGATGTATGAAAAGGAGGCGTTGGATGTGCCGTCTTTTTTTACCACCAAAGAGCTGAGGAATTCGAGCACTGGTTGCTCGATGATCGGTTCGTTGATTGTGGCGAAGACTTCCCATCCCATGACTTTAATGAAGAAGTCCATGCTCGGTTTGCAAGAAACATCCTTTGCCGTCTCCTCATGATAGAGATCCGGAGCACAAATTTTACGCTTCTTGAGCCGCTCATACCGTGCCTTGTGCATATCATCCCGAAAATTGACCTTAATTTTCGGGTCGCATTGAATAATCGAGGCCGGTTGACCCTTTACCGGGTTTTGTCAGGCTCGACCGAGGTTGATGGGGCGGGGGTTGATTCCGGCTCAGTCCGGGAACGTTTTGCTCGACCCATTGAAGTTACTGCAAGAAAATCAACCACCAGACACCAAAACACACACAACCAATACCCAAAAATCCCAAGCAATACGAATTCACAATCAACCACAAGGTTCAACTCAAAAGGAAGCAATACACTCCCAATCTCGAAAATACTCACCAAAAATTCAAACTCCAAACTCAATCAATTCATCCAACCAAACCCACAAGCAATTCACATAAAATTCAACCAAGAATTCACCAATAATACTCCCAACAATCAATTTCAATCCAAAATTCCAACCCCAAACTCCACCTACTCGTCCAACCAAAACCCAACAAGCAATTTGCACAATATTCAACCCAAATAACAAGAAATTGAGTGTTTAAGCACCAATAAAGCAAGGAATACCTGGATTGAAGTGATGGGGAAGGTGGAGGCTGACTTTCGAACCGCCCTAGCAACAAGAAGCCCATAACCTAGCTTGAATTTAACCGGAAATGGCGAACACAACAACTAACGTTAGGAATCGCAGGAGAAAGTTGGGGGAAATAGAGGAATTGGTGAGGGATTTGTCAAATCTTGGAAGGAATTTAGGGTTTTAGGGTTGGGGAAGGATTTTCGAGAGTGAGGGTGAGGAAGAAAGTGAAAGAGAAATGAGGGGAAATGAGAGTGAAACCCCCGACATATCGCAGATTTTCGACAGACCGTGGCCATGGTCCACTTTACCGTGGGCACGGTGTGGTTCGGGCAAGGGAAAAAGAAGGGAAGAAGCAGGGCGGAGACCGTGGCTGCGGTGAATCCTACTATGGTGACGGTGATGTTCGGGACCAAAATTTTTCAGGAATGAGCTGCGATGAGACCGTGGCTGCGGTGAATCCCACCGTGGTCACGGTAATCTTCGGCTCGACACAACTGGAGGCAACTTGCGTACGCTGACCGTGGCCACGGTCCTGGCTACCGTGGGCACGGTCCCTTTCGGTCCATCCTCAACACCTACAAGGCTCAAAACTTGGAGAAAAAAAAATGTTAAGTCCTAAAATCTACCCTCTTGTCATCCACTCCCATTTCTTTCTCGCTCAATTTTCATTCAAGGACACTCTCCCAACACTCAAAGACACTTTCGAACCCTGACCTTCATAGAACCACTCTCAATCTCTTCTTTTTCTTTTTGTTTTTTCAAACATTTCTGATTTTTTTTTCTTGATTTTTTTCAAATTTTCTTTTTCTAATGTAAAACAAAGGAAGAAGAAAAGCACTAAAATAAGGAAAATAAAATGAAAGAAACAAAAAAAAAAAATTGAAAGAAAACACTAAAAGAGGGGGAAGTAGTTCATACCTCTCCCGGGTGCTTGTTTTGTAGGTCCTAGCTCGACCTTTTCCGATACTTCTCAATCTTCGAAATCCGCGAGGTATGCCACAATTGTCCCGGCATATTCCTCGCCCATGATGTATGGTTTGAGCTTCGATGAGTTTGCTTTGAAACACTTTCCTTGTGCATCTTTTAACTCGACTACTCCGGCGGGAAGAATTCTCACGATTTCAAATGGCCCGGACCACCTTGATCTCAATTTCCCAGAGAATAACTTCAGCCTTGAGTTGAAAATGAGAACCCTATCGCCTACCACAAACTCACGTCAGTTCAACCTCTTGTCATGCCATGCCTTTGTTCTCTCCTTGTAGATCTTGTTGTTCTCATATGCATGACGCTTCAACTCCTCAAGTTCTTCTAATTGGAATAATCGATTACCTCCGGCCACCTTGAGATCGAAGTTCAACTTCTTGATTGCCCACATGGTTTTGTGCTCAAGTTCTACGGGGAAGTGACACGCTTTTCCGCAGACAAGACGGTAAGGGGTAGTACCAATCGGTGTCTTGAAAGCGGTGCAGTATGCCCACAAGACTTCATATAATTTTTCTGCCCAATCTTTCCTTGAAGAGCTAACCGTCTTCTCTAAGATCTCCTTGATGGCACGGTTTGAGATTTCCACTTGACCTTGTGTTTGTGGATGGTAAGGAAGTCCCTTCTTATGCTTGATGCCGTATTTCGCCAATAGAGACTCCAATTTCTTTTCAATGAAATGGGAACCGTTGTCGCTAATGATGACCCGTGGAATGCCAAATCTTAGGAATAGGGTCTTTTTCAAGAATTTCGAAACAGATTTCCCATCGCATCTTACACATAGTATGGCTTCGACCCATTTTGTGACATAGTCCACCGCCACTAGGATGTATTGGAAACCCCTTGACCAGGGGAAAGGATCGATGAAGTCCAATCCCCACACATCGAAAGCTTTCACCTCAAGAATATAGTTCAATGGCGCTTCATTCTTCCGGAAGATGTTACCGGACCTTTGACACCTATCACATTGCTTGACATGCAAGTGGGCGTCACGGAAAAGAGTCGGCCACCAATAGCCGATCTACAAAACTCTCGCCGCCGTCTTTTGGGGGCCACCGTGACCTCCCACCGGAAATTCGTGACAATGGGTCAAGATAGATTGCACTTCACTCTCGGGAATACATCGCCGGTACATCCCGTCATTGCAAGGACGGAAAAGGAAAGGGTCATCCCAAAAGTAATGCTTCATGTCGTAGAAGAATTTCTTCTTTTGATGATGGTTCAAGTGTTGAGGGATCACTTCGCTCGCCAAATAATTCACAATATCTGCATACCAAGGGTGTGAGTTGATAGCCAAGAGTCGATCGTGCGGGAAAGCATCTACAATTGGTTGGGTGTCTTCCAAGTCGACGAGAATCCTCGAAAGGTGATCGGCTACGACATTCTTCGTGCCCGCCTTGTCGCGGATTTCCAAATCAAATTCTTGCATAAGCAAGACCCACCGTATAAGTCTCAGTTATGTCTCCTTCTTTCCCATCAAGTATTTGATAGCGGCATGATCTGTGTAGACTACCACCTTAGAGAACATGAGGTATTGCCGGAATTTGTTGAGCGCAAAAACGATCGCTAGAAGCTCCTTTTCCGTGGTAGTGTAGTTCCTTTGAGCGTTATCAAGCGCATGGCTTGAGTAATAGATGACCCTTGGCTTCTTGTCTATTGTTTGGGTCAAACACGCTCCCACGGCGAAGTCGCTCGCGTCGGTCATAATCTCGAAGGGTAGCGTCCAATCCGGAGGTTGAACTACCGGAGCGGAAATCAAAGCCTGCTTCAACCTATAAAACGACTCAAGGCACTCATCAGTGAAAATGAAAGGGGCATCTTTGCACAAGAGGTCAGTTAGAGGTCGAGCAATTTTTGAAAAATCCTTGACAAACCGGCGATAAAAGCCGGCATGGCCAAGGAAACTACGCACTCCCTTAACAGAAACTGGGGGTAGTAGGCGCTCTATAACCTCAACTTTAACCCTGTCTACTTCGATGCCCTTAGAAGAGATTAAGTGACCCAGAACGACACCTTGTT
Source organism: Portulaca oleracea (assembly GCA_029582165.1). Classification (NCBI taxonomy): domain Eukaryota; kingdom Viridiplantae; phylum Streptophyta; class Magnoliopsida; order Caryophyllales; family Portulacaceae; genus Portulaca; species Portulaca oleracea. Next base: position 5,235,648 of record CM055892.1, read on the forward strand.
CCACCATGAAGTGGCATTTCACCCAATTCAGAACTAGATCCACTTCCTCACAACGAGTTAACACTTTCTCCAGATTTAGCAAACAATCATCGAAAGAATTACCGTACATAGAAAACTATCCATAAAGACTTCCATGCATTTCTCAATGAAATCGCTAAAAATAGCCATCATACAACGTTGAAAAGTCCCTGGGGCATTACATAAACCAAATGGCATGCGACGATAAGCAAATGTCCCATATGGGTAAGTGAAGGTGGTTTTTTCTTGGTGTGAGGGGTGGATTGGAATTTGAAAGAACCCCGAGTACCCATCCAAAAAGCAAAAATGTGAATGACCCGCCAACCGTTCTAACATTTGGTCAATAAAGGGAAGGGGGAGATGGTCCTTCTTTGTTACTTTGTTTAATTGGCGGTAATCGATACACATCCGCCAACCGGTGAGGTCCGGGTGCTAACTAGTTCTTTCTTGTCGTTTTTAATTACGATCAATCCACCCTTCTTGGGCACACACTGAACCGGGCTTACCCATTCGCTATTTGCGATGGGGAAGATGATCCCAACAGCGAGCAACTTTACTACTTCCTTTTTAACCACTTCTTGCATGTTGGGATTTAAATGACGTTGGGGTTGCCTAGTAGGCTTGGCATCTTCTAGCAAATCAATCGAATGCATGCACATGGAAGGAGATAAACCTTTCAAATCTTCTATCTTGTAACCCAATGCACCCCTATGTTTCCTAAGCGAATCAAGCAACTTGGACAATTCAAAATCATTCAAATTCGCATTCACAATGACAGGATAAGATTTCTCATCATCCAAGAAAGCATATTGGAGGGAAGGGGGTAATGCTTTAAGCTCTAAAGGAGTAGAAGATTGAATTTGAGAAGAAGACATACCTTTGAAGATCGCATCTTGAATCTCCATGCACTCCATATAAGGCTCATCAATAACAATCTCCTTATGCATGGGTGAAGAGTCAAGAAGGTTGGTGAAGAAAGTAATGTCAGTGTCTTCGGTCTCAAATTGGAAATACTCCAATAAGTAAGCTCCTAAGGGATCATCGCAAATAGATTCAAGAAGATGGGAGTCCTCAATATACTCATCAACAAGGAACTCCATCATATCAATGGCATAGCATGAATCCCCATACGAAGGACCTTTCAATGACCCTTCAAGTTGAAAAATTATGTTTTCATTCCCGACATTCAACGACATGTTTCCATTCTTCACATCAATAATGGCTCCCGCCATAGCAAGGAACGACATTCCTAAAATAATAGGGATGTTGTTATCTTCTTCTATCTCCAAGATCACAAAATCACAAGGAATCAAAAACCGCCCCACTTGGACCGGGATGTCTTCCAATATTCCCAAAGGTCTTCGCACAGAACGGTCGGCCAATTGAAGGTTAATTGTTGTAGGAGCAAGATCGTCGAGATTTAACTTCTTGCAAATCGAATAAGGCATGACGCTTACACTTGCTCCTAGATCACAAAGGGCACGGCCAATCCGCATATCGCTAATGGTGCATGGAATAGAAAAACTTCCGGGGTCGGCTAATTTCTCCAGTGATTTGTTATCGATAATTGCACTACAATCCACCGTCAAATGGATCGTAGATTTCTCTTGAATCCTCCTCTTGCTCGTAAGAAGCTCCTTTAATGCTTCTTGAAGGACGGGACTTCAGAAATGGCATCAAGAAATGGAATGTTCACTTGAAGCTTCTTGAGCATCTCAATGAATTTTGAAAACTTTGCATCAGATTTTGGCTTTCCTAACTGATCGGGAAAAGGGACCGTTGGTAGCTTTGGCTTATCAATAGTCTGGATTGGTTCTTCTTCCACCATCTTTCCTTTCCCTTTCCTTAACCTCTCTATCTCTTCTCTTTCTTTACTAGATTCTCCCAATTCATCCTCATGTGCTCCCTCAACTTCCTCACCCAGTACTAACTCACTTTCCCGCTTCTCGAACAAATCTTCCTCCTCTGAGATATCCTCCACATCACCTTCTTTGTCACCCAAGACCTCCTCTTCCACCATTCTAAGTCCATCAATCTCCTTGCCACTCCTCAATGTAATCGCATTAAGTTGCCCCTTCCGGTTAGGTTGGGGTTGGCTAGGCAAAGATTGGATAGATTGAGATTGTTGTGCCAATTGGGCCAGTAGTAACTCGACGTTCTGAATGCGAGTTTGGTCTTTTTCTCGGTCTAAGGCCATCTTTTCTTGAGATAGGGCCAACTTTTGAAGGGTTTGGTCAAGGGTTTCTTGTTGTGGTGGTTTGGGTGCTTGGGAAGATTGACCTTGGTGAGGATTTTGGTGGTGGTTTTGGTGGTATTGGCGGCGGTTTTGATTTGGGAAACCGGGGGGTGGGTTTTGGTTTAGGGGAGCTTGTTGGTTAATTCCCACGAGGACGAGTGGGGGTTTGATTGGTATAGGAGAGGTTATTGTTGGGATAAATGGCTTGGACTTGCTCGGTTTGATACTCTTCACATCGCTTCGAAGAATGTGGCCCTCCACAAAAATCAAATACCAAGACTCGGGCATCCGGAATAAGCATAGGTACTTCTTGAGCCGCCTTTACTTGCCTTGTGGTTTCCTCCAAAGCTGCCTTTTGTGGCATCTCAAGAACGACATTCATGAGAAATTTAATGGTAGGATTGCTTTCTAGAGGAGGACCATCTCTTGGACCATGGCCGCCTCCCCAATGAGGAGAGTTTTGAGATAGCTCGTGAAGAAATACGTTTGCTTCCTCCGCCGTCTTCTTGAGGAACATGCCCCCCGAGGCATGATCGATGGATTCTCGCAAAGAGCTACTCAATCCGGAATAGAAGTGATGCAATAATAACCAATCCTCAAGATTATGGTATGGACAACTCCGTTGGAAACCTTTGAATCTCCCCCATGCTTCGAATAACGACTCATCGGGCTCTTGCTTGAAGCTCAAGATGGCTTGCCTCAATCGACACGTCTCATCATTGGGGAAAAACCTTTGAAGAAAGTCGCGGCTAAGAGCATTCCATGTTGAATAAGTTCCGGGCGGACATGTATTGAGCCATAATAAGGCTTTCCCTTTCAAGGTAAGAGGGAAAAACTTCAGCTTCATGTATTCGGCGGAAACTCCATTCATTTGTACAAAGCTGATGCGTTGTTCGAATCTGTTGATGTGGTCAATAGGATTTTCATGCTCTCCTCCATGGTACGGGGTGTTCTCAAATATCTCCAATAAATATGGCTTGAACTCGAACGATGCATTCGGTGGTAATTCTGGTAATGTGATGGGATCGCTTCCCGTACCCGACGATGGTAAGGACTATGATGCTAAGGTACGGGGTGGAACTTGCTCTCCTTCAGCCATTGGAATTTCGATCGTCTCTCGCTCCCTTTGCTGTCTAGCTCGTCTCGAACTGGCGTTAGCTTGTCGAATAATACTCTCTGGATTCGGGTTCGGTGGAGTTACAGGAGTTTGGCCTCGTCGAGAGCGAGTCCGCATGCAGAAAAGGAACAAACAGAAGAATCAAATTTCCAGTAACCAAGGATAACAAAATCTCTAGCAATGAAATGATCTTAAACAACCTAAAGACAAAGAGCTAAGCCAGGCGCGCTTGCTCCCCGGCAACGGCGCCATTTTGTTAGTCGAGTGGTTTGTAAGACCACGGTTTTATCGTTCTTCCACAGGGAGCTAGAGGCCTTAGCTGCAACTAGTTGACTCTAGGTATGGTTTACGATCATGAAAGGATGATAGATTTTAGGGTAAAAACAGCACAAACACACTATGTTCAGTCAAAAAGGTGAAACAGCGGGTGTCGGGAGACATTCGGGATGCAAACGGGAATGACGAAATGGGTTTCGCAACAAGAGAGTAACGAGAAAGGGAAATCAAATGGTAATTCCGTTAGAAAATACCCACTGGGCTTCCTCTTTCAAGGATAGTCCGGATTAACTTCCCCAAAATCCATCGACAGACCCGGGAAAGTTAATAGAACGGAATTTCCTAGTTAGTTTCTATTCGCTTTTACGAACTAGAACACTAACTATCCTAATTCCTACCTTCCAAAAAGCATTAGATGTATTCGAGATGCTTTCGCACCCAAATACGTCCCACTTGAGGGAAGGATAGGATTAGGAAATTGATTTCCTAACTAGTTACTCACTAAAATTGCAAACCCAAACCTAATCACCCATTCACACCCTTAATATCTCCCTAACCCATTAAGGTTCTAGCCACTAAACATCCTAACTATCATGATAATAACATCAACAACTTCATTCATGCTTAAAAGAGTTAACAAGATGACAATAAACATTCAACAATACCAACAATACCAATGATAACAAAAACAAAGATTAGTAAATAAGCAAAAAATTAGAGAGGGAAAGGTTAAGAAATGCTCATTGATTGTGATGACAAGGGAGAAAACTTCAGAATAATAAAGCTCCAATGCTCCAAAGTTCAGAATAATCTTCAAATTTGCAATAATAGTCAAGAGAATCCAATACAAGAACCAATAATCTCAGCAAAGCTCTTCCTTAATCACTCTAATCTAAGGCTTAAAATGTGATAAAGAGTACTAAAGTATCATAAAAGATAGATGAAAGCTGCTGTCTAGATTGATGTTTAGCTAAAATGACCTAAATACATTAAATAGTAATCAAGGTTGTTACTCAAAACTCATCATTTTACACAACAGACAAATCTGGCCCGCAGGGGACCGTGGGCACGGACAAGGTTACTGTGGCCACGGTCCTGCGTAAGGCAGGCGATTTCTTCTCTTTGCTTCGCATCACCGTGGGCACGGTCCCCATGCACCGTGGGCATGGTCTAGGCGATTATGGCTGACAACTTTTCGCTCCTTCGCACCGCCGTGGCTACGGTCAGAGGATACCGTGGCCACGGTCTAGTTCAGCCAGCTTCTTCCTTGGGCAGGGTAGGATCTGACCGTGGCTATGGTCAAGATGACCGTGGCCACGGTCTCTCTCGGCCACAGTTTCCTTCAGAGTACTCTTCAGCCATTGCTTCCGCTTCCGCTGCCTTTCGACATGACCGACCCTTCTAATCCGCTGCCTTTGGCACGACCAGGGTTGGGGAACCTTAGGGAATCTCGGGATTCCCAAGATTTGTGCAAAATTGGCCCATTTAGAATCGTTTTGAGTGAAACCCTTCAGAAACTACAAAAGTAACTAAAACGCATTAAAAGTTATTAAAACAAACTACGAAACAGGTCAAAAGCCTAATGATTTAGGCGGTATTTAGACACGAAATCGGGTCTAAACACTATCCACCATACTCTTCCTTGGCTATCACGAGCTACCGCACCTAGACCAATCATACCATCCTTAATAATTGCTGCATCAACATTTATCTTGATCTTTTCTTCCTCAGGGGGTATCCACCTCATGACAATCGGCTGTAGTGAATTCTGCTGCCTTCTTTGTGTTGCAGCTTCAGTTTGGTTCATTACCTGTATCATGGCAGTGGTTCTTTGCCATATTGTTTCAGCCGAGGTCTCCTTTCCATTAAAGAGTGCGACATTCCGGCTTGCCCACACATACTAGACCATTGTAAGGTAATTTTGGAACTGTTCTTGTTCTAGTTGTTCATGCCACCCCTTTATAAGATCTCCAGGACTGTTCGTATTGTATACCGCCTCCATCGCCTTAGCTGTAGCCCTCTGCCATACAGGTGCCACCTTCTCACAGTCAAAGATAGCGTGTCGATCAGTTTCCTCCGCTTTTTGGCATCGTGGGCACTGACTGTTGTTCACCATATGCCTAAACTTTAGGTATGACTTGGTTGGTAGGATGTTTGCACACCATTTCCACCAATAGTGTTTTACCTTTGGGATTACTGCTGCTTCCCATATCGTAGGCCAATAATTTTCAAAACTTTCCAGATCCCACGTTGCTCCAACGAGATATGCGGTCTTCACACTGAACTGCCCTTTCCTGTCAAAACACCATATGATTTCGTCTTTTGGGAGTCGAGTGCTAATGGGTATTTCCATGATAATTTTTGTATCCCTTTCATTGAAGACGCTTCTGACTAAACTGAGATCCCACGCTGCTTCATCATAATTGATGAGTTCTCTTACCCAACAAAGAGTGCAATTAGGGGGTGGTGTTGTAGTCGCCTTCATTCCTTCGTCATCCAGTAACCAAGCGTCCTCCCAGATATTGATATTCTGCCCATTTCCCACTCTCCGTCCGATACCCGTTCGCAGCAAGGCTTTTGCACCCCAAATCCCTCTCCAGGCATAGCTTGGGATATGTCCCAGTGCCGAGTCCAAGAAGCTTCCATTTGGGTAGTATTTTGCTTTGTATACGTTGCTGAACAAGGAGTCCTTATTTTTTAACAATCTCCATCCTTGTTTGGCCAACAGTGCATCGTTAAAAACATTGAGTTTTCGGAAGCCCAGGCCTCCGAGACATTTAGGCTTGCACATTTCTTCCCAAGCTTTCCAGTGTACCTTTCAGTCACCATTATTTGATCCCCACCAAAATTTGGCCATCATACTGTGTATTTCTTCAATGAGAGTAGTCGGTATTTTCAATATGCTCATCAGGTACGTGGGAATAGCTTGTATTATTGCTTTCAGTAGTGTCTCCTTACCACCCTGGGACAGTAAATTCTCCTTCCAACCATGTAGCTTCTTGTATATTCTTTCTCTAAGGCCACTGAATATTTCCTTCTTGCTTCTTCCAACCAAGGTAGGGGCCCCAAGATATTTCGCATGCTTTGTAACTCTTGTCATGTTGAGAAATCCAGCTAACTCCTCTTGCTTTTGTTGTGAGACTCCCTTGCTGAAGGATACCTCCGATTTATCATAATTGATTTTCTGGCCCGATGCTTGTTCATACTAATTGAGGATCTCAATTATTTTCAAGCATTCTTGTTGGGTAGCCCTAGTAAACAGCAAGCTATCATCTACGAAAAAGAGATGGAAGATAGTCGGGCCTGGTCTACTTGCTTTGGCCCCGTGCAGGTCTCCTTGTCGGACTGCGAAGTTTATTGCATGGGATAAAGCCTCTGCCACAATAGTGAATAGATAAGGAGAGATAGGGTCTCCTTGTGGGTTGTACATTTCTGCAAATTTCCCTGTTGATAAGGAAACTGTATGAGACTGAAGTGACACAATTCATCACTATTTTCACCCACTCATTTTTGAAACCAAGCTTCTTAAGGACGGCCTCCAGAAAGCCCCATTCCACCCTGTCGTATGCTTTGCTCATATCGAGTTTGACCGCCATAACACCATTTCTTGCTCGTGATCTGCTCTTCATAGTGTGGAAAACTTCAAGAGCAACCAGGATATTATCGGTAATAAGTCGCCCGGGCACTAAACCACTTTGGTTTTGTGATATGATGTGGGGTAGATATACCTTGAGGCGATTTGCTAGCGTTTTTGACGCTATCTTGTAGATCACATTGCATAGACTAATGGGTCTATACTCCGTAATTTTATTAGGGGTTGCCACTTTCGGGATGAGTGTGATAACCGTCTTGTTCAGCTCTTGCGGTACACTGGATCCCTCAAGAATAGATTCCACGCACTTTACTACCTCGTCTCCTACTATATGCCAGAAGTGTTGATAAAATAGAGCATGTATACCATCTTCGCCCGGGGCTTTGGTTGGGTGCATCTGAAAGAGCGCGTGTCGAATCTCCTCCGTTGTATATGGTCGGGTTAGATCTGAATTCATCTGCTCCGTGTCAGTTCTGGGAATCTTTCCCAACATCCCTTCCATCTCTAGATGGTCTCCTGCCTTGAAAAGCTCCTCATAATATCCGATTACCTCATTTATAATGTACTCCTTCGAGTTTACCCAGCTGTCATCGCTGCACTGTAGCTGTGTGATAGTATTCCTCCTTCGTCGCTGTTTTGCTTTTTGGTGAAAATAATTTGTATTGCGGTCCCCCTCCTTAATTTCCATCACCTAAGATCGCATATACCACTTCTTCTCCTTTCTATCCAGTAGCCTGTCAAGGTCCGCTTCCAGTCTCGCACATTCATCTAAATTCTCCTGGGAGGGTACTTTCTGTTGAAGAGATTGTATTTGTCTCTCTACCTGCCCAATTTCCTTTTCAATGTCTCCAAATTTACTCTTACTCCATGCGTGTAGGCCCTCTGCACACTCCTTGATCCTCCCTGCTACATTCTATCTTGACGAGTTCCAGATGTCTTTAATTACTTCCTCACTCTCCTCATCATCCAGCCAAAACTTTTCTAATTTTGGGGTTCGTTTCGGCTTCCACTCTGCCATGTGATAAGGGTCCGTTTCCAGCAGAATAGGGATGTGGTCCGACTTGTACTTGGTCAGTGTCTTCACTTGGGCTCGTGGGTATTTGTTGCACCACTTATCGTTTGCCACGAAGCGATCTAGTCTTTCTATCATGCAAGTTTGAGCATTACGACCTTTTTGCCAAGTAAACTAGGAAACATGTGCATCCCAGATCAAGTAAGCCGCAGTCAGATAAGGCCTCCCGAAAGTCTTCCATCAGCCTCCAGTCATGTATCGCTTCTCCTTGCTTTTCATTAAGAGATAGGATTTCGTTAAAATCCCCACCAACCAGCGTTGGAATGTTTGTGTTGCTTGCCAAGTCCCTCATTAAATCTCATGTTCTACGCTTTTGATGTGCCTCGAGCCACCCATAAATCCCCAAAAATGGCATATATATTATATTCCCCTTCTTTATTTCTCCTAGAATATGGTGCGAGGAACAATTTATAAGGGTGAAGTCCACATCTTCCTTCCAGTACAAAGCCAAGCCACCCAATCTCCCGTTGCTGCTGACTCCTACTGCATTCGCACAGCCAAACGCCCTTTTCAACTTCTCCACGCGATTAAACTCTACCATGGTTTCCGAAATAAAGACAATATCCGGGAAAAACTTCCTGCTCCAGTTTTGGAGTGCGTGAATTGTCAGGGGGTTGCCCGCTCCCCTGCAGTTCCACGCTAGGATTTTCATTGGGTTAGGCGAGGCTGATCAATGCCAGCCGCCACCTCTGGTCTACCTGTTGCTGTGTCATTCTCGAGAAGCCTAACCTTTCTTTCTCCTTGTGTTCTTCCTCTGACGTCTTCATTGCGCCTCTTAGTACTTCCCCTTATTTCCTCCATAACTTCATCTTCTTGACTTCCCCCTTTCGCCTCTTTGTCACTGCCCAAATTTGCTCCCTTTTGGTCTGTTGATTTGATTCTGCCGCTACTACTCTCCCCTCTTAGCTATAGGAGTTTGCATCGTTCTTCCTTCCATTCTTCCTCAGTCCCCCTTCTCTTTCGTTTCATCAGTGATCCCTTCAGTCCTGGACCATATGGCATGTCCGCCTCAATCATCGTCCGGTCATATTCTGTGCATGCTTTATATACATGCCCTATGATTCCGCATAAGTAACAATAGTCCGGGATCTTGACATACTTCAGCGCCGCCCATTTAGCTACCCCATCAATCTTGATTCTAATTCCCCTCCTGATGGGTTTGTTTATGTCCACATCCACCTTCACCTTAAGGTATTTTGAGTGCGATAATATGTCTTCCTCGTCCGCCTCTAGGAATTTGCCGATCATATTCCCCAGTAACTCCGCAAAGGCATGTGTTTTCTTTTTCATCGGTAAGCCACATATTTTCACCCAGAATCTAACACTATCGAATTTTATTTCCGACGGTTGCTCGCTGCCGTCCAATTGTTTGAGCAATAGCATTGCTCCGTCAAAGGTCCATGGTCCCTCATTCAATGCAAAATTCTTGTCCTCCTCCAAGAAGAATTGAAAGGAGAATAGGTTCTTGTCCAACTGTTTAGAGACCATCCCCTATAAGGGTTTCTATATATTCTTAATGGTCACCATCATTGCTTCTGCATTTAACGCATTCCTTGTGTGTAATTTTCCCACCAGACAAAGTGCAATCTGTTCATCGATTTTTGCTTCCTCAGGGTCCACAAAGTCAACAACTTCCTCCTCCTCTGCTGTTAGTTTCAGCCTCCTTAAAGATTCTTCAATGTTTACTGCCATTGTGCACAAGAAAAGAACTCCTCAATAACATGCCTTTTCTTCCAAGAAAGTCGTAGTCACTTCCTGGAAAAGAAAACTCGAGGGAAAAGATCCAACTTCAATCAACTTGTATACCCTACACATGATGGAGGGACAGAGCTCCACACACCTATGGCGATTCTAGATCATACGGGTGTCTGCTAGGGTTTCCGCCGCGGCAGGGAGAAAAAAATCCAACCAGCCACAAACAAGAGAGAATTTAGCTAGATTTTTTTTCACTTTTAAAACCTAAATGTGAGATCAAATTGTTCTCAAAAAAATTACTCGAAGGTACCCCAATATTTGGGGGAACTATTTTTCGGTACCCCAACTTTTCAAAACTTATTTTGAGGTACCCTTAATTTTTGGGTTAGTAATTATTTGGTGCTTTTCAGGCCATCAATTTTATTAATTGACCGAAATACCTTTATTCTTCTTCTTCAAGGGTATTTCTTCAAAAATGGATGAACAAGGGTATTTCGGTCACTTAACCAAATTGATGACCGGAAAAGCACCTAATAATTTCTAACCCAAAAATTAGGGGTACCCCAAAATGAGTTTTGAAAAGTTGCGGTACCTGAAAAACATTTCACCAAAAGTTAGGGTACCTCCGAGTAATTTTTTGAATTGTTATTTTATGACAAAATTAGTAAGGGAGATAAAGGACGGGAGTGTAGGAGAGAGGGAAAAGTGTGGGTACCACTTTATAAAATTGGGATATAAAAATAAAAATTCGATTTGACTATTGTTGTATTTGTTTTGATGAAAAAAGGTCACAGAATGTCGGAATTCTCGTATAAAAATGTCACTAAACTACGTAAGAATGAAAATTTTGCCACCTGAAAAAACATGTTATGAAACTACCATTAAAATCTGTTAATTAGTATGAAAATGTCACTTAACCTGCTAAAATTGTTGAATCACCTAGTATAACATGTAAACCCCTTTTAACTCACTAATTACATTCATTAATTACCTAATCAACTAAAAATAAAAAAACCCTAAAAGCTAACACCTCCTCTCTAACTCCATTCCCTCCACCTCCACCTCCACCTCCACCTCCACTGCTACCATTACAACATCACCATTGCTTGCCATCACCAAAACCACCGACACGGTCACCCTCACCCTATCATCACCATGACTAACACTAACACCACCACCATCAACCACTGTTGCAAAAACAACCGCCAACGCAAGAAAAACGAATCAAACCCACCTATCCAAACTGTCCAAATCATTTTCTCAAAACAAAAATTGTTCAAATCAAACGAAATCACATACACCCATATACTCTAATCTTAAAAAATCATCAATTGGAAATTGTACTTTTTGATTTGGATTATTGGACGCCAATAATATCAATTTCGGGGTATTGGAAATTAATAATACAGACTATTTTCTTGGACACTGGCAGTACCAACTATTAACCTATTTTCCTCCAACAGTACACCACCGAGTTGGTATGATTTTAACTCATCGAAAACATGATGTCACTCCATAATGTGTACACGTGGAAGGTAGATTAGTGTCCACGTCAAAATTTTCTACGCAAGCTCTGCCTTCCACGTCACGCATTATGGAGCCACATCATTTTTTTTCATGTGTCAAAACCATACGAAATCGGTGGTGTACTGTTGGTGGAAAATAGGTTGATAGTTAGTACTGCTAGTGTCCAAGAAAATAGTCTGTATTATTAGTATCTAATACCCCCAAAGTTGGTATTATTGACATCCAAAAATCCTTTTGATTTTGACCCAAAATGCCTCGGAAAACATCAATTTTGCCGCTGAAAATCGCCCAAAAACTCACTTTCACTCTCCTTTGTTCAGCCACTATGCAACCATTGTTGCTTTTTAAGAAGAATTTGGGTTTCTTGAACCAACAATTGAAGAAGGAGAGGAAAAACCCTAATTTTTGGGGCTGGAACAAAGAGGGAGAAGTTTGGGTTATGGCGGACAAAGTAGGGGAAATGGAGGAGGATTAAGGAAGAAGAAGATGGGGTGGGGGGTTTAACCGACTGCAACAAGTTTTCATCCGGTAAAGTGACGTTTTTGTTACCATAAACATAAATTAATGGCAGTTTCCTAACATGTTTTTTTAGTGGCAAATTTGCCATTTTTACAATGACATTTTTATCCGATAACTCCATAATGTCGCAACAAAGTTCCACAAAATAGCAAAGAAAAAACTACGACTCAATAACACCAAACAATACAACACAAGGATTACAAAAACAATAAAAACTGCTAACCAGCAAGTTTCTTCTTTCTTTCGAACCATTCATCCTTGAAAGTCTTAACTACATACGCTTAATCATCACAAACCATTATTATGTATTAAAATTTGATATTTTTACATCCCTTATTTTAGGCGTTTGTCTTGTTTTTTAATAATTAAATAGGCGTTTTTAGTTTAGTTTCGTTTATTTTCCTTTTATTTTAGAATTTCTCAGTTTTATGTTTAATAAAGTAAAATTTTCAAAAATGATTAGGTAAACTTAGATTTGTTTTTTTCTAGTGTGTCTTTTTAGTTTGGTCTAAATTTTTGTTTTAGTTTTATTTAATTTCATTTTACTTTATCCCCAGAATAAATATATGAAAAGAAAAAAAAATCAAAAACTAAAAACAATAAAACCCCAGCCTAAATCCAACTCTCAAACTAATCTTTTTCTCGGCCCAATCTCTTAACCCAGCCTGCAAACCCATCTTACCCAACCCGTATAGCGTCCTTATAATATTTTCTTAGAATAGGTGTGGTTATAAACATTAGAAATCAGCAGGGAAATTTCTATATCAATATTTATGTGTAAATTATGTATGAAAATTCTACCATAGTTGAATTTTTTTTTTCAACTATGGTAGTTGAAAGGTTTTTAGTATTAATTTGAGTAAGATAAATTTCATTTGTTAAAAAGATTTGTGTACCGACGCATACAATTAACTATTCCAATAAAAATAAATCAATTTCAATATTTTAGGGTAGAATCAACAATATAGTACACTTTTCAACTATGATAGTTGAAAAAGTTCTAATTATGGTAAAATATCCATAGAAATATTAAATTTTGTGAAAATAATTATATCTCGATGAAAGTGATTACTTATTAGAACAAATCATATTGATCAATATTATTAATTTTGGCCTTTTCAGTGGTGGAATATACTTTTCAACTACCATAGTTGAAAACTTTTTCAACTATGGCAGAATCTCACAATTATGTATGCCAAGGATCTCAATCTCGATAAATAGCGGTACTTTATGATAGAGTCAAAAGAGAAATAATAATTTAGAGGTAATTATTCATAAAACATGTCAAGTATGCCAAGGCATGCATGTCTTTGCTGATCAAAATTTACAAAGTGCATAAATTACGAAAGGGTTTTTGGATGCTAATATACTGAACTTTTGGGGTGTTGGATAATAATACACTGAACTTTAACCTTGGACAATAATACATTGTACTTTGGGGGGTGTTGAACAATAATGCACCCTGAATGATTTCGGTAGTGACAAACTTGGTAACAATCCTACTTAGCAGATGGAGGAGATGAATTAGCCCATACATATTTAATTTTATGGCATGCCAGCTGATCCACACATAACGAAAGGGAATCAACTTTGAAAAGAGTAAAAAAACATAAAACCTCATTTGCTTTAACATGTTTTCGCTGAGATATTATTGTTGTAGTTGTATAAAACGACATTTGCTTGTGTAGATTAGTTGACATGTCATAAATATTTATATTATTTAACCCATTTATCTTCTCGGACCACCCCGTAAGATCGCCACCAAGTCAGTCACCATCAAAATTGTTTCGGGTGTATTATTGTCCAACACCCCTCAAAGTTCAGTGCATTATTGTCCAAGGTCAAAGTTCAGTACATTATTGTCCAATATCCCAAAAGTTCAGTATGTTAACATCCAAAAATCCTATAAAATAGGAAATTTGGGCACTTTGTCCACCAAAGATGTAACGCCCCCAGATTACATCATCTTTACATTAAGGCTAACCACCCTTAATCCAAAGATTAGCGCAGCGGATTAAAGAAACCCGAGGGCATTACCGCCGTCCATAACAAGGACTAGGCTTACTAAACCAAATAGAACGAGACACCATATATAATACCGAATCCCAAAATAGAACTCAACATTATACATAACCATCAAATATACCAACGAGACTCTTAAGCTATCATATTACAACACCGAAGAAGGAATTTATAAATATTTCTTCAAGTCATAATTCAATACTCCCAAAGCATCACTTAGCCACAAGTGGGTCAAGTAATTTCAGCAAAAGACGACCTTCTGATTCCCAAAGTATCCAAACTTCTTACTGGTATCGGCTCACTAGCATTGGGAGCATCACCTAAAAACAAAACATAAAACATTTTCGCAAATGAGTCGAAACTCAATACGCATACCCCTGGACAGTCAAATAAACTTAGGCAATTCATTTTATTTCGCGCATTTCAATTCATTTTGCAAACAATAAAACAATAAAGCAACAATAAAACTTGCAAGCCATTTTATTATCTTGATGGTCCCCTGCTTGCGATCATCGTCTAAGCCTCCGTATGTGCATACTCAGACCGATCGGGAGGTCCGGATGGGTGTACACTGGCTAGGTATTAACTTTGGTAGTGCTCTAAGGCACAAGTAATATGGGTCGGGGCCATAATTACGTGACAAAACAAGTAAACCTTCCTTATTCTTATTATAATTATTACACTTGCTTATTAACTCAAATAAAGAGTTTAAAAAGAGTACAGGCAATATGCGTACCTTACAAGTTGAACCCGCACTTAAAGTGACTTGAAAAGCTTGACTGGACTCGAATAGGGAGCAATAACGACCTCTTGGACCACACTTGAGACAAGAACACATAAATGGAGTGATTGAATAAGAGAGAGGGAAAGTGATGCGGTGAGGCTGCTGGTTGTCGGCTGGCGGCAGCAGGGGATACGACAGCCGTCCAAGGAAGCCGACGGTGGTCGCCGACGCAAGTTTGGCCGAGGCAGAGGCAGAGAGTCGAGAGAGTGAATCAGGCAGTGAGGGTAAGTGATGGTGGCGATATGATGGGTCCACAGCGGCCTTCTTCCGGCGGTCGGAGCTCGGGGTTAATGGTGGTGCGTTCGCAGCGGGATGGCGGTCCGATGGATTGGCATGGAGGGTTCAGGAAGACAGAGGAGGAAGGAAATAAAAATGGAGACCTTGAGAACCTCTAGTGTTCTTGAACGTGTACTTGAGGAGTAGAAAAGGGGGAATTTTGGTTTTCAAAAACCCCAATTAAGACTTAATATATAACTCATTCCCTTCTTCCTATCTTATTTCTACACCCAACAATACTAATTTAGAGTATCGGGATGAATATTTTACGAAACTATATAATAAGGACTCTTGAAATAAAATGGGAAGATGAAATAAATTGAAACCTTAAATAAATTAAGGAGTGAAAAGACATGATAACGATAATATTATTATTAATAATAATACCGATGAATTGGTCGACTTGATAAAACTTGGCCAGGTAAGTAACCCGAATATCCCGGGAGTAATTTGAATAGTTGAACTTATCACTTGGCTAATTTAAATATATTATACTGAGCTGACGACGGTCGTTGCTCTGCTCGAATCCTGCAAAAACACAAACAATTAACTGAATTGAAATGCGCGATCTTGGTTAATTAAACTCATTGGTTACCTTAATTATGTTGGGTTAAGGTCGGGTTATTACAAAAGAAAATTGTGAGTTTAATTAGCAATATTCCCTAGTAACTTTTACCCTAAGGGACTCCAGATAAGAAAGCAAACAAGGGGAAAATTGAGCTATGGAAATCAAATGGATTAAGTAAAAGGGGTTAGTAGGAGACTAGGGGAGTTTAGAGGCTAACAAATAAATAAAATCAAACAGAAATACTCTCCACTCGCATATGACCCCAAAGATTGATTACTTGCAAATCTCAAACAAAATCCAACGCAAGATTTCAAACAAAAAATTACTCGGAGATACCCCAATATTTAGAGAAACTATTTTTTGGTACCTCAACTTTTTAAAACCCATTTCGAGGTACCCTTAATTTTTCTGTTAGTAATTATTAGGTGCTTTTCTAACCATCAATTTTGTTAGTGACCGAAATACCCTTATTCTTCTCCTTCCCCTTCTTCCCTATCTCCATTAATGGAACTAAAAGGTAAAACTTTTTCTTAACTCTTTATTCCCATTCTAAAATTAAAACTTCCTCATTACTACTTTGAGCATTGTTGATGGGCAGTGTCAATCTCAACCACCTTCTCGCTCACCACTAGCAGTACATGGGCGCCCTTCAAGAACCTTCTGGATGTTGCCGCCCGCTTGGAGTTGAGGAAGGCCGAGAGCTGGTTGTTGCGGGTGTTGGTGAAGTCGAGCTTTGTGGTGGTGGGGATGTTGTTGGCGGTGAATTGGATTTGTGATGCGGAGGCCGCCATGGTTGTACGATTCTTGGGTGCTGCTTGGTAATGGAGGATTTGAATTGGCGTATTGTGAATAGAGTAGATTGATCACTTGATGCAAGTGCAAATCCAAGACTGAATTTGCAGCCTAAAATACTGCCCATCAACAATACTCATAATGGTAACGGGAAGTTTTAATTTTGGAATGAAAAAAAAAGAGTCCAGAAATTTTTTTTTTTTGCTTTTGAGCTCCATTAATGGAGAGGGGGAAGTAGGGAAGAATAAGGGTATTTCGGCCACTTAACAAAATTGATGGTTGGAAAAGCACCTAATAATTACTAACTCAAAAACTAAGCATACCTTGAAATGAGTTTTCAAAAGTTTGGGTACCGAAAAACATTTTCTCCGAGTAACTCCGAGTAACTTTTTGGTAATGAAGAGATAACAGAGAGAGGAAAGAGAAGAATCCAACCAAATATTGCCTTATATTTTGCTTGATCTTACAGTCCAAATCTCACACAATCCTCCTCATTCTCTCTCCACTCTGCCAAACCCCTCCTTCTCACTATTATAAAACCCCTCATCCATCCCAAATCAGTCCAAGAACATCACCATACCAAACATTCCCTTCTAACACAAAAAGAATTACATTAAAAATAGAAGAAAAGAATTGTAAAGGAGGTTTTTGTTCTCAAGTATCCAAGGAATCTCTTCCATCCACTCTAGTCACTCTCAAAGATGTCTTTTTCTTTCAAACGTTCCATCCTTCATGTTAGATTAAGTAAACAAGCACAAGAATTGCACTAAAAACCTGGAAATGGCTAAAAACGACTTTAAACGACACCCTTTTTCTCTAAATCCGAATTTTATGTTTTTACTCTAATTATAGGTGTTAAAATGGTGTTAAAAACTTGAAAAAATGTCCATTAAAAACCTCATTAGAATTGGCTAGCATAGATGTCATAAGATAAGTTGTTCTTGCTTAAACAACCAATGAAGTTCCTGGATTTTTCGAACTTAAAATAACACCAAGATAAAAACATATCTTAGAAAACTTTCTACGTGAAAGTTGTAGCCTAATATGTCTAGAAACCCACTGAAAAATTCGTTTGACAAAAAAAATTATAAGGGCAGTGAGTTATAGAGCAAAATCAAGATCATTTCCAGATTCGCATCTATTCTGACATAGGTTCGGTTTTTGTAAAAACTGAATTAATTGGAAAATTTTAAAAATAAACTACAAATATGGGGTTAAACTAGACTCATAAATAGAACTTTTCCAATTTGACTCACCTTAAAAGCTTTTGTATAAAAGGAGAACGAAAATAAATAAAATGGGGCCAAAAATGATTTTTTTCTGTAGAAAAAGGAGTTTAGCACCAAATTTGGAAATTTGAAGGTTTTTGATGAGTTCTTCATGTTTCAAATAGAAAAGCACCAGTAAAAAAGTTATAAGATCAAAGAGTTAATTATTTGTCAAAAGTAGCTTTATTCGAAATTAAAAGTAAGTTGTCTTTTAACTACACCTTGTTAGAACCCAAGCTAAAAGTAAGTTGTCTTTTAACTACACCTTGTTAGAATCATTTCTTTAAAAATTTCAACAATAAAAAAAAGATAAAAGTGACTAAAATGAAAAGCTAATGAAAGCTTTTTATGTAGGATTATGGTTCTAAGTATAGTTAAATACTCTAATTTTCAGGATACCCAAAAACACCAAGGATGTTAAGGTATGGAGATTTAGATTTTCAGCCCCAAATGGATGTGTGTTAAATGCCTAAGAGAGGGCCATAAGGGCTGAAAATTATTATATTTCTGCAACGTTTTATTCAGTTAATTATTTGCATGGTTATATGACAAAAAGTTATATAATTCTAAGTTTACGATGCTACTTATAATGCTACTTTAAGATACTTAAGATTTAAGTTTAGGATGCTACTTTATGATGTAACCTCAAGATGTTAAGTTGTTATAACAAGTCCTATGGAGATGCTCATGGCTCTAACTAACGATTAAAGTTATAATACATGTTCTATGTGTTCATTGCATCATCTAGCATTTCATGCATTCAGGGCATGCATGTAGTAAGATGATCTTGAATCATCTTCAATAACTCCCCTTGGGTATATGGTTCTTTAAGTTCTACCGAGCAAGAGTGATGGTCTATAAGGGACACTCATTTTATGGTTCTTCTATGGTCCTTTTATGACTTCTCTATGGATCTTTTATGATCCTTTTATGATCTTTCTATATTTCTTTTATGATCCCTCTATGGTTCCTCCATGATCTTTCTATAGTTCTTATATGGTTCATCTATGGTTCATTTATGAAACTTCTATGGTTCTTTTATGACTCTCCAAGTCCCATGGGCAGTATGACAAAGTATGATAAGTGATACCACTAAGTCCCGTATGCATCATGATTTATGGTATGAGGATTCTCACTATGAAATCATATAGGAGCATCATGGACATCCAAGTGCTTGGCCAAGTCGTGATGTATATTTGGTCCCAAATACACATCATGGGAACCAAATACTCACTTATATGGAGGAAGAGCTTCAATCACTCACATCACTCTCAACTTTGGATGATTTCATCAAGTGCAATCGGATACTTTGCCCTATATCTCAAGAACCATAAAGCTATTGAAGAAGACACCCTAGAGCCGAATGTTCTACATCAAAAGAGATTTAAAATGGTTTTTGAATCTTGAAGTTTGGAGAAGAAACGAGCAAGTTATCAATATTTCTTTCTAGCTATGTACTTTTTAGTGTATTATGATGTCATGTTTGTAATAGATGATGTAAGCTAGGAGGTCATTATATTCTTGATTGTACATGCCTAAGGGGGTCCTCTATTACTATAAATAGACCCCTTGGGAGGCCCTTGTAATCACTTCATATTCAATATCAATCAAATACAAATTAAAACACATGTGTTGTTTTTCTCTCTAGTTTCAAAACTAGAATTGTGGTTCTCTTGAGGGAGGAATACGTCATCTCTACTTCTATTCTAGGGTTGGCATCCTTAGATGGTGAAAGGTAGAATTGGAGGAAGCATTGGAGTGGTGTGCCTATATCTCCATTGAAGAATCCAAAGCCATTATGTTCATTCTATCATTAGTGAGTTTCATTCTTGTTTCGTTTGATCTTTGTTTTTTCATCTACATTGTTTCAATCACAATATCATTCGAATCTCATCCCAAACATCCAAGAAACTTACGTTTCATTCATCCATTCATTCATCCCATTCATCCATTCATTCGTTCATTCATCCATTCTTAAAGAACCACTTAAAGATCCTAGTCTTGTTGTGTGATTTGATCACTTTTGATCCTATCATACATCAAAATTGGTATCAGAGCCTAGGAGATTGATTCTTGTGGTTCTTGTTTCCATCTTTTACAATCTTTCCATCACAAATCCATCCCCCACCATTCCCATTTCACGTTTCCCACAAAAACTCTACAAAGAACCCCTAAACCCAAACACAATCTAGCCTAAACACATTCCATTTCTCATCCCTACACCCTAGCCCCAAAACCGCGAGTTTCTTTTGATCTTTTTGTATCAAGATTGATGGCTAGTGGAAGTACTCCAACGGATCCACCCACAAATTCCGAAGATGATATAGAATTGATGAAGCAAAAGATCGTTTACCTCACCGACCAATTAAAGAAGTATATGCATCTTCAACATAGAGAGATGCGTGATGATTTTTATGTTGGGAAACCCCAAGTTGATGAGGAGGACGCACAAAGTGAAAGAAGTGGACATCAAAGAAGTGAAGAACGATTTGATTTCAAAGTGGAGATTCCGGAGTTTGTTGGTAATCTTGATCCTGAAAACTTTCTAGATTGGATGCAAACTATTGAACGTGTCTTTGATCTTAAAGAAGTTCATGATGAAAAGAAAGTGAAGTATGTGGCCCTAAAGTTGTGCAAACATGCGTCCATTTGGTGGACAAACTTACAAAAGAAGAGGCAAGCTAAGGGCAAGGACAAGATTAAGACATGGAGTAAGATAAAAAGCAAGTTGCAAGGAAAGTTTCTACCACCAAGTTATCTCCAAAATAACTACTACAAATTGCAACGTTTGGTTCAAGGAAGTAGAAGTGTGGGGGAGTACACCAAACAGTTTGAGCACCTACTTTGGCGTTGTGATCTCCAAGAGAATGAACCACAAACTTTGGTACGTTACTTGTTTGGTCTTAATGATTGGATTCGTAATATAGTTGAGTTACATTCTTACCAATCTTTGGATGAATTGAGTTCTTTGGCCTTAAAAGTAGAAAGGCAAAGAAAAGAAAGAGCAAAAGAGACCATAACAAAGTACCAAACATCTTACAAACCATCCTAACCTACACGTCCATACACTCCACAACAAAAACCTTCATTTCCCACAAAACAACCCTACAACAAAGCACCCCAAAGTCAGCCCCCATCCGTCCCTAAACCCCACGTCCAAGAACCCAAATCATTAGCCCCAAGGAGATGTTTTCGTTGCCAAGGATTAGGTCACTATGCCTCGGAGTGTCCTAACGAAAGAGTAGTATCTTTGGTTGAATATCAAAGTGCTTTATATGTTGAGCTGGAGTATAATGAAAGTGAGAATGAAGAGGAGGTTAATGATACCATTGGCGTAAAAGAGGAGGAAGCGACCCCAACAATTGAGCATTCACGTCTCCAACCTCTTTTGGAACGTTTCAAACATTTGTTCCTAAAAGAGATGCCCAAAGGATTGCCACCAAGAAGAGAGATTGAGCACAAAATTGATCTAGTTCCGGGTTCAATGCTCCCCAACAAACCGGCCTACCGAATGAATCCAAAGGATGCACAAGAAGTACAAAGGCAAGTAGATGGTCTTTTGTCCAAAGGCTTAGTACGTGAAAGTATGATTCCATGTGTCGTTCCCGTTTTGCTTGTACCATAGAAAGATGGATCTCAACGAATGTGTATGGATTTTCGAGCCATAAACAAAATCACAATCAAGTATAGGTTTCCAATACCTTGACTTGAAGATCTACTTGATGAATTATATGGGAGTGTCGTGTTCTCTAAAGTTGATTTGAGAAGTGGGTATCATCAAATTCGCATTCATGAAGGAGATGAGTGGAAAACGGCATTCAAAATGAAAGAAGGCTTGTATGAATGGCTTGTAATGCCATTTGGCCTCACTAATGCACCATCTACTTTTATGCGTCTTATGAATCATGTATTAAAGCCTCTTATTGGCAAGTGTGTAGTAGTTTACTTTGATGATATTCTTGTGTATAGTAGAAGTGAAAGAGAGCATGTGAAACATCTAGAGTTGGTTATGTACATTTTGGAGAAGGAGCAACTCTATGCCAACATGGAGAAGTGTCACTTTTTCTCACCCAAGGTCGTGTTCCTTGGATATGTTCTTTCAAGAGAAGGCATACAAGTTGATAAGGAGAAGGTGAAAGCTATTCAAGAGTGGCCTACACCAACATCTATTCATGAGGTACGGAGTTTCGATGGTTTAGCATCATTTTATAGAAGATTCATAAGGAATTTTAGCTCCATTCTTGCACCTATGACCGAATTGTTGAAAAAGAAAGAGTTTTCATGGAGTAAGGGTGCAAACGAAGCATTCGAGTTGATTAAGGAGAAATTATGCCATGCACCTATTATTGATTTACCTTGTTTTGACAAAGTCTTTGAATTTGAAGTTGATGCAAGTGGAGTTGGAATTGGAGCCGTTCTATCTCAAGAAGGTCGTCCAATTGCTTTCTTTAGTGAGAAGTTGAATGAAGCCAAGAGGAAGTATAGTACATATGATAAAGAGTTCTATGCAATTATAAGAGCTCTTGAGCATTGGCGACATTATCTTCTAAGTGGTGAATTCATTCTACATAGTGATCATGAAGCTCTCAAGTTCATCCAAGGGCAACATAAGCTTAAGGCAAGACATGCCAAATGGGTTGAGTACATGCAAGCATTTCATTTCATGATAAAGCATAAGGCGGGACATCTTAACAAAGGAGCGGATGCTTTATCTAGGAGGTACTTACTCGATCACTCATATTCTTGATTCAAGAATCCTTGGTTTTGAACATATTAAAGGGTTATATGATAATGATGAAGATTTCAAGGAGGTTTATGAGCTTTGCAAGAAGCATCCCCACCAACTCTTTCATATTGAGCATGGATTTCTTTTCAAGGGAAATCAACTACGCATTCCAAAGAGTAGCATTCGTGAGTTGTTGATTATGGAAGTCCATGGAGGATCATTGGCGGGTCATTTTGGCATTGAGAAAACTTATTTGATGATGAAAGAGCATTACTTTTGGCCTAGCATGATCAAAGATGTTGAGCATATGATTAAGAGGTGTAATACTTGCAATATTTCAAAAGCTCATGCGTTACCACAAGGCTTGTACACTCCTTTGCCTATTCCACATAGTCCATGGGAAGATGTGAGTTTAGACTTCATTGTGGGTCTACCAAGAACTCAAAGAGGCAAGGATTCAATCATGGTTGTCGTTGATAGGTTTTCAAAGATAACACACTTTATTCCATGCCATACAACCTATGATGCTACTAAAGTTGCAAATTTATACTTTGAAGAAGTAGTGAAGTTACATGGTATCCCAAAGACCATGGTGAGTGATAGAGATTCAAAGTTCCTTAGTCATTTTTGGCTAACATTGTGGAAGAAGCTTGGTACAAAATTGAAGTTTAGCACCGCATGTCATCCACAAACGGAAGGACAAACAGAAGTTACAAATCGTACTTTGGGAGCTTTACTTCGAGCATTGGTTAGTAAAGACAAGAAAGGGTGGGATACTCTTCTATGTCATGCTGAATTTGCCTTCAATAGAAGTCCAAGCAAAGCCACGGGTTTGTCACCATTTCAAGTGGTTTATGGAAGGAATCCTCTCCAACTTATGGATCTTACACCTATTTCTACCTCAACAAAGTTTAGCTTTGAAGCTAACAAAAGGGTGGAATAGATTAAGAAGCTACATGAGGAAGTTCGTGAGAAAATCTTGAAGTATACACAAGATGTGGCAAGTAGAGTGAATAGAACAAGGAAGAAGGTTGTATTTGAACCGGGAGATCTTGTTTGGATTCACTTGAAGAAAGAAAGATTTCCTTCTAAAAGGAAAGGGAAGCTAGCACCTAGAGGTGATGGTCCTTATGAAGTTTTGGAAAGGATTGATGATAATGCTCACAAATTACAACTTGGTGAAGATTATGAAGGTAGTTGTACCTTTAATGTGAGTGATCTTAAGCCATATTATGGAGGAGAAGAAGAACTTCCTAGTTTGAGGACAAACTCTTCTCAACTAGGGGGGAATGATGTATATTTGGTCCCAAATACACATCATGGGAACCAAATACTGACTTATATGGAGGAACAGCTTCAATCACTCACGTCACTCTCAACTTTGGATGATTTCATCAAGTGCAATCGGATACTTTGCTCTATATCTTAAGAACCATAAAGCTATTGAAGAAGACACCCTAGAGCCGAATGTTCTACATCAAAAAAGCTTTCCAATGGTTTTTGAATCTTGAAGTTTGGAGAAGAAACGAGCAAGTTATCAATGTTTCTTTCTAGCTATGTACTTTTTAGTCTATTATGATGTCATGTTTATAATAGATGATGTAAGCTAAGAGGTCATTATATTCTTGATTTTACACGCCTAAGGGGGTCCTCTATTACTATAAATAGACCCCTTAGGAGGCCCTTGTAATCACTTCATACTCAATATCAATCAAATACAAATCAAAACATATGTGTTGTTTTTCTCTCTAGTTTCAAAACAAGAATTGTAGTTCTCTTGAGGGAGGAATACGTCATCTCTACTTCTATTCTAGGGTTGGCATCCTTAGATGGTGAAAGGTAGAATTGGAGGAACCATTTGAGTGGTGTGCCTATATCTCCATTGAAGAATCCAAAGCCATTATCGTTCATTCTATCATTAGTGAGTTTCATTCTTGTTTTGTTTGATCTTTGTTTTTTCATCTACATTGTTTCAATCACAATATCATTCGAATCTCATCCCAAACATCCAAGAAACTTACGTTTCATTCATCCATTCATTCGTTCCATTCATCCATTCATTCGTTCATTCATTCATTCTTAAAGAACCACTTAAAGATCCTAGTCTTGTTGTGTGATTTGATCACTTTTAATCCTATCATACATCAAACCGTTATATGAGCATTAGGCATCTAGGTCATGGAGCATGTGCACACAAGGATCATGATATTGTATATATGCATATTTATGTATGTATGTATATTAATGAGTATGTATGTTTATGTATGGTTAAGTTTATGTATATGGATATTTATGTATGGTTATGTTTATGTGTATCTATGTTTATGCATGTTTAGGTGTGTATATGTATGTTCATGTATGGTTGTGTACGTATATGTATGGTTAGGTATATTATAATCTCCATACTTAGCTTCGGTTAATCCATGTTTATGTCCCCTCTTAGGTACCCAACCTCCCAAGGTGGCATGATGTAAGGTGATCTTCAAAGGGAGGAGGCATGGTAGCTCCGACATGTGAATGGGAACCAATGGCTTACTTCAAGAAGATACGAATAAAGACTTAAATTAATTAAGTACATCTAACTTCTATTTCTACTATGACATGAATTCTAGTTTACTTTCCAATACTAAAGAACCTACATGTAATATGTAATGAATAGTACGTTTATTGGATAACAATAATACCAATTTTGGGGTATTGACCCATAATAATACGAAGTTACGAACAATTTTGTAGGACAGTAGTAGTACCAACTACTAACTTATTTTCCAGTAATAGTACAACACTGAATTAGTAGGTTTTTGATTTAGGAGAAAGATGATATGTCACCTAATTGTTTGAGCCAGAGGCTGCAACAAGTTGAAAAAACGTTAACTGCCACATTTTTTTGCCACTAAGCAACATTAGCCAACTTAGCAAAACAATAATGTAAAAATAAAACTTTAATTGTTTTTACTAAATTGGTCAATGCTGCTTAATTATAAAAAAGAGTGACAATCAACATTTTTTCCACTTACTCCAGCCTCCAGCTCAGACAATTAGGTGACACTTCATCTTTTCGTTGAGTCAAACACTTAACGATTCGGTGGGGTACTATTAGTAGAAAATAGGTCCATAGTTGGTACTGCTAGTGTCCAAAAAAATTGTTGGTATTATTGTCGACCAATACCCTCAAAGTTCGTATTTTTGTTATCCAATATTCCTTAATAGTATTAAGTGACTAATGAGACAATACTACTTTCCCTCCCCTACTACAAATCACCTTAATAATGGACTAAAGGAGAAAGCCTAAGCTATTAGTGCATCTCCTTAGGGGTTATGTAGTGAGGACTACCCACCTTACTCCCTAGGTAAGATAAGTCCAATTTGACCTAAGCTTAATCCATAACATGACCTTATTAAGAAATCTTTAACTTGAACTGGATCATTACTAAAGTATTTGATGATGTATGGACTTTATGGACTCATATGGATGTTATGCACACGCATGACCTTTTATGGACAATATGAACTCAAATAGACCATATGAACTCATGTATTAAACAGACTAAATTGGTAACCAAGACAATATGTCACATAATTTTTTAAAAAAAAGTAAGGACGCATACCCAATAAACTGCACCCCAAGACCTAGAAACCCAAACACCTGCCTACTAATACCCATATTCTTAAACCCTAAGATTTCTCACGCCCCCCCCTCTTTTGTCTTATTCTTTCTTTCATTTTCTAATTCCCTTTATCTCTCATCCTTCCTTCTCTATCTCTGTAAGGGCTTGTAAAGTTCCAGGATAAATGGTAAGTACATTAAATGTTATTTTTGATAAGTTTTTATAAATTTTAGTTTATATGATAAATGTTATTTTTGATAAGTACAGTAAGTTTCAGTACTTTTTTACAAATTACGGTAGCTATTAGTAAGTTTTTACCCTCACCAACTTACCATCAAACTTTATAGATCCTAACTGTCTGATTTTCTTCCCTGTTTTTCCTGACATCCAGAAAACCACCATAACAACCAAACTCCATATCTTTTCTCCCTCATCCCCCATCTTCTTTCATTTCCATCTCACCTCTTTTTCTTCTCTAATTAATACCTGAGAACACCTACGCATCCATTCTCCCTCTTTCATTCGAATTCTCTTTCTTCTCCAGGACAACAAGCCACTTTAGAGAAGTTTCGAGAAAGGCATCTACATCGTTCAACATTATAAGATATGAAGGTTGAGATCAATTCTTGGAGAGCAATGTATGCAAGATCAGATACAAAAGTAGAGAAGGCAGTTGAAGGAAGGGAGGTCGAGTTTTTAGGGTTTTCGGTTAAGGTTCGATTTAAAGTTTTTTTTTTTGCAACTTTAGATTAATGTGTTAGGCTCTAAGATTTTACAGGTTTAGATCTTCAAATTTCAAGTTGTAATTCTAAGATTTATTAGTAACTTTATATTTCAATCAAATTTCTGCTTCTCATTTCATTTTCGAGCTCAACAGTTGTATTAGGTTTCCTTGGTTGTAAGTTGAAATTTTGAAGACAAAAAATTATTTAGAGGTACCCTAACTTTTAGAGAAACTATTTTTTGGTACCTCAATTTTCAAAACTCATTTTGGGGTAGCCTTAATTTTAGTATTAGTAATTAAAAGGTGATTTTCCAGCCAAAGTCTGATTGGTTTTGTAAATTGACCAAAATACCCTTAATTTTTACCGAGATAGACGATAATGCCCTTTTAGTTGCTCGCGTATACTGCCTTCACTAATTGAGTCTTGTAAACTGAAGTCTTCTCTGGTACTCTTCCTTCCATCCATCGACATTCAACTCCTTGAATTCTCCCTCTCTTCAATTTTCTTTCTATGTGCCTGCTCTCATTAGGGTTCTCGTAGAGAAGGAGGAGAAGAGGAAAACAAACTACCCTAATATACAATAAACCAGAACCCTAAACCCTAATTACCTCAATTACAATGAATTTCCATCCCCAACTGTGGGACCTGGGAAAATCCCCGTTGGTGTCCCTCGCGCTAAACGAGTCGAAAGGGGTGTCTTTTCTTTTAGAAGATTTACTTGAATTTCCGTTTAAATAAGTTAAAACTAAAATTTAAATAATCTCCTTTTTTTAGATTTTATTAAAATTTGAGAATTTTATTTATTCAGAAAGTAAACAAAAAATAAAAGAAAAACAAAACAAACGAAAAAAAAAAGAGAAAAAATAGAGAGCCCCGGGACTGGGCTCGAGATGATTTACTGTAGCAATACCTGCAGGTATTATGAGCCAGTAACCCCGAAAAAAAGGGTCCCGGGCCTGGAAATCAGTTCCGAGGCGCAGGACTGGACAGAATACCGCCAGGTATTCCGCTTGTCCCGGCCTCGGGATCTGTTTTCGAGACAGAGAAAAAAAAGACTGAAAATAACCGTGCAGAAAAACTCCGGACAGATCACCATACCTGCAGGCATGGTAGCCTGCCCAGAGTTCCGAATACGGAGAAAGGACTAACTGACTGACATTGACGGGACAGAGCTGCATGCCTGGAGGCATGCCAGCCTGCCCAGATTTAAATTCGTCCCAACTGTGCAGAAAAACTCCGGACAAAGCACCATACCTGGAGGTATGCCAGCCTGCCCAAACTTAAATCTGTCCGGACCGTGCAGAAAAACTCCGGACAGATCACCATACCTGCAGGCATGGTAGCCTGCCCAGAGTTCCGAATAACGAGAAAGGACTGGCAAAGTGACATTGACGGGACAGAGCTACATGCCTGGAGGCATAACAGCCTGACTGTACAAGGATTAGAAAAAAAAAACTGTACAGAATAGTATGGAAAACTGGACAGAGGTACATGCCTGGAGGCATGACATCATATTTTTATGAGAAAAATCTTGGGATTACTAAACTCTAAGAATTTGACGACACAAGAAACAACAAAAAGTTTTGGGCCTCAATACATGACAAGGTTGGCATAAAGCATGCATACGGAATACCAAAACCATACAAAAAATATGAGTTTGAAAGGCTTACCGGGACTTCCGATCTCCTAAGCCATACATGCTCATTCTGATACCTCGTGGTTTCAAAGGTTACATCATTGCCAAAAACAATTTACATAACACGAAAGGGAGGTTTAAAATCCCAGGATAAAGTAAAATTCCCGAACTAGAACCAAGACCCAGACCCGAAACCATGCAAGCAAGCATGGAAGTTACCCCGGGTTGTACGAAATCTGACCCGAAAACCGGAGCGAGTCAACCTCGGGTTTGAACCCGAGCCCATACCGCCAGTACGGGTTTCCCACAGACCGCGCAAAAGGAAACCCGAGAATGAGCGTGAACCAGGCTATACCGCCAGGAATGGTCCGAGTTCTGACGAATTTTCCGAGTTTAAATTCCGAGACTCGAGCGAAAATCAGCTTAAAAATTCGAATCTGAAAACTCAGCAACGAGACCATACCCGACGGTATGGTACCCGTTTCAGAAAAATTCCGGCAAGTCAGTGGGTCAAGCTCGGGTCTGAACCCAAGACCATACCTGGTGGTATGGTGTCCGTTCCGGCAGAAAATTTCAGATTTAAACTCCGAATAAAACAGGAAAAAGGAGACGGATACCTGGAAGTATTCTGTGGCTTCGGTCAAGTTCCCAGATCTGATGGGAAAAATCGAGGTACACCGGCGGCAAGGAGACGCAAAACCGAGGTGGGGGCTCGGGAAATGCCACACCTGGCGGTATGATCACCCGATGGGGCTGGTTAGTCGGGATTTTAGTGAGGCGTGAGGGGTGGTTACTCGCATAAAAACAATCTCATCGATTTAATATCATTAAGATCATTATGGATCATATATTTAGACAAAAAAACAATTGTAAACACAAACTTCGACAGGGAACATGAAACAAATTGAGAATAAAAAGATAAGGGCAATCGGCAAAGTCATGGCGGTGTTTCCAAATTTTGATCAAGCAAAAGCCTGCCTCTTCTAGCTGTTGATTGAGATTTACGGGGCTCCTCTCTCCTCTCTCCTTTTTTTTTATGAATAATCTTCCTTTTTCAAATAAACTCTATTATTTTTATGTTTTGAGAAATTAAAAAAGTTTGATTATTTTAAAAAATATAAATATAGAAAATTATTGACATTATATTAATGGACTTTTTTGAGGAAAAATTATGTTATTCATCCGTGTATTTACTATTTACTGTCTTTTCATTTGATCTTATATATAATTTGCACGATTATAGGTAGTATATCAATGGATTTTATTTAGGGATAGAACATATTGGAGGTGGGTATGCACCTCGCACCTCGTTCCGATCAATAACCGGAGGAGGGTTGAACCTCCATGTCCAATTATAAAATCATAGTTGGAGGTACTCAAACTATAATAGGAGGTCCAATTAATTAGCTTTTGTTGTATTAATTTTTTTTAACTTTTCTATATTTTTTGACAATATTTTTGCTGTGTAATTTAATATATCATACTTATAAAAAAAATAAAACGCCAACAATAAACTTAAAACTATTTTTACATAACCAAAAGTATATACACAACAGACATATAATATATGTCAAAAAATTAAAAGTCTATCAGCCATCAAAATATTAGCAACACACGCCCCAATTTTCTTAAAGAAAAAAAAAACTAAATTTTATATTTTCCACTCAATTCTCAAATTCGGTCATACTATGATTTTCAATTTTTATATATATATTTATTATTCTAATCGGACTTAATTGAACTTAATCAGATTGGAGGTGGTCAGATCACCTCCACATCTGCTTCGATCCAGTTATAATCAAAGTCGAGCCTAATTAATCGGATTCAGACACTAATTTCTTTTTATTGATTAGGATTGGATTTTTCTACTTCGCGTCGGTTTCGCCTCGGAGTTGGATTTGACTACCATCCCTAGTTTTAATGAGTATAAAACTACGTTATTTTAGTTTGTGGCCTGTAATTGCCACGGGTGATATTATCTCGTGGCATAAGTACTTTTTGCCACATGAGTTATAGTTCGTGGCATATTATTGCCACGGGTGATATTTTACCGTGGCATAAGTATTTTGTTGCCACGGAAGTTCTAGTCCGTGGCACGTTATTGCCACGGGTGATATTTTTCCGTGGCATAAGTACTTTTTTGCCACGGGAGTTGTAGTCCGTGGCATATTTTTAAACATCAGATGCACTATAAAATTTTCCCGTGGCAAGACTAAGAAATTGTCACGATTTTAGATTTCCCGTGGCATAATTCGTGGCACAAGTGATGATTTTTTGTAGTGATGGTAGCTCATCCGTTGGGAACTCCTCAGTTAAGCGTGCTTGGTTGGGAGTAGTCTCAGGATGGGTGACCTCCTGGGAATTTTTCCAGGCAGCATGCGAGCGAGGACGAAACACGCTAGAAAGACTTGTAGTGATTTGTGGGGTCAGTCAACGATCCTTGAAGCGGTTATTGGTAATATCGGCGGCTCAGGTGGGGCCGAGGTGTTACAGATGGTATCAGAGCCGACCCGCGACTGTAAGTTGCGCCAGTGGACGAGAGATCCTTGGGAAATCACCTAGTGGGGAAAAGATTCTTGAGTGGATTGTGGCACAACGAGGACGTTGTGTGTTTAAGTGGGGGTGACTGTAACACCCCGGGTATATGGTTAAGTGTGACTTAAAGGGATTGAAATGACTACTTATATCACCAAGGTGCACCTTCTTTTATGGTAGTTCATCCGTTGGGAACTCCTCAATTAAGCGTGCTTGGCTGGGAGTAGTCGCAGGATGGGTGACCTCCTGTGAAGTTTTCCCAGGCAGCGTGTGAGCGAGGACGAAACACACTGGAAAGATTTGTGGTGATTTGTGGGGTCAGTCAACGATCCTTGAAGCGGTTATTGGTAATGTCCGCGGCTCGGGTGGGGCCGGGGCGTTACAGATAGTCTTTTAGTAATAGAGGAAATAAGATTTAGGAAATCTATCAAAGACAAGAAGTCGAAGGAAGAGTAAGGACAAACAATTGTACATGCCCAACCAATGACAGCAACCGGTTAACAACCAGATCCTGTATGATACTAGAAGCGTGAATGTCCAAACTATAAGGAAGACTTGAAATGTAGTAATATGA
Source organism: Portulaca oleracea (assembly GCA_029582165.1). Taxonomy (NCBI): domain Eukaryota; kingdom Viridiplantae; phylum Streptophyta; class Magnoliopsida; order Caryophyllales; family Portulacaceae; genus Portulaca; species Portulaca oleracea. Next base: position 5,267,214 of record CM055892.1, read on the forward strand.
TTTCATTTCTAGGTCAGTGTGTATATGATACTCACTACCCTTATTAAACCCACTTTGAGTATTAGATACCGGTTGTGAAACTCGCATTTATGCAAACGTGCAGGATCTACAACAAAGTAGATGTGCTTTGAAGGATGAGAGTTAGCCTACAGAAGGGAACATGCAATTAGTTGTAGCTTCTCATGAAGAGTTGGTTGTTTATCCGTTTCCTCAAGACTTATAACGGAAAGTTATAGGTGATTCTATGTTCTCATTATAAGTAAAAATTTGATTTCAAGCTCTCAAATTAGAGAGAGAGAGGATCTCGGATAAACACACCCAACACATTGAAACCAAAAGGTTTAAAAGGAACAACTCATGTTCAAACATGAACCTTGTAACTATATATTAAGTTATGCAAATTAGAGCGCATTCGGAAGCGTCATTGTGATAGATTTTTGAATAATAAGACTTTGAAACATATGATGTCTGCAAAGCATGACTATACCTTTTACAAGAAAGGGTAAACATGCCAACAAACACCCATACATATGAATGTATGTAGTCCAATTGAGCACAAGTACAAGGGATGAATTACTTCAAATCTTCAAAGATGAACAAAATAACACATGGTGATTCATGTCTATGAGATTCATCCGAAGCTGGAATGTTAAAACATTTTGAAGATATCCAAAATGAAGTAGTCTTGGCGAAATAATGAGAGTACCTAGATACGATCGAAAGGATGCTAATGGTTGAGCCAAAAGTTTGAACACATTACTCAAATTAAACATAACTCTGGCACTATAAGCTTAAGTCATATTAATCAGAAATGCATTTTCAAATTGCATAGTGCAGGATTTTGGAAAACCTAAACTTTGAAAAGTTCAATGTTTGTAAAGTAAGATGACTAAAATCACCTCTTATTGGAATTGGTGAACAAGCTAATGACTTATTAGGATGCAAACATATTGATGTATGTGGGCCTATGAGCACTAGTGTTAGAAGAAGGTTTATTGTACTATTTCATCACTTTAAATGACGATTTTAGTAGATATGGATATATCTACTTAATACGCCACAAGTCCAAATCCTTTCAAATGTTCAAAGAATTTCAAAGTGAAGTACAAAACCAACTTGGCAAGAAAATCAAAACCCTTCAATGAGGTTGAGGAGGTGAGTATTTGAGCCATGATTTCACTGACCATTCCAGAGAATGTGGAATTGTTTCATAACTCTCTCCTCTAAAAATATGACATCTCAATGACGTATCTAAGAGGAGGAATCACACCTTATTAGATATGGTGCGATCAATGATGATTGAGTCAACATTGTCGGTTACCTTTTTTGGGGATACACGTAGTTAACCATAGCTCTAGTTACTGAACAAAGATTATCTGAAGCACTAGAGAAGACACCATATATGATATGGAGAAGAGAGGTTTCTGAACTATTTTCTGAAAGAAAGGGGTATCACTTCTACAAACTGTCATAGAGAAAAGTGTTTGTGTCTCAAAATGCTTTCTTCTTAGAGAATATGTTATTCTCTAAAAGAAAGAGTAGGAGAGTTTTGAACTTACCGAAGTTCAAGAGATACAAAACACTATAATCATCACCTAAAACTCGGCTACTTGATCCTAGTTCGAGTTTTCCTATTGGTCGGGAAATTAAAAACGAGGTTGAGGCAGTAAAAGTTCCTCAAAACATTGAGGAGGAGGTTCCATGAACATTACTCCAAGCAAGGTTAGGTAAACAACTACATCAGCCACAAAGATATCGATCTTCTATGGATGAGCATGAGATGTTACTTTTAGAAAGTAATGACTCTACCTACATCAAAGAAGCCTTAGCAAAGTCAAGATTCCATAAGGTCTAAGATGGACTCTATGTATGCAACCATGTTTAGAACTCGGTTGACTTGCCTGAAGGTATGAGCCATCACGCATAAGAGGGTTTTTAGGCAAAACATAGGTTCATTAAGATAGAGATCAAGATTGACTTCAAAAGTTAGATTTGGAAGGAAGATGTGTACTTGACACAACTAAATGGTTTTGGTTGGAATACTTGTAAACTTCAAGAGACCGTCTGTAGTCTTAAGGAAGCTTTTAGGTGTTGGAATCATTGATCTTTTTGACCAGGATATCAAAAGGTTTGATATACTGATAGGTGCTAAAATAATATTGTGTTTGCAAGAAGTTCAATGGGAGCAATGCATTTCTAACATTGTATGTGATTGACATACTGCCTACTGAGAGGAAGATTCCCATGTTGCGTCTACTGAGGTTGACTTGGGAATAATTTTCAAAGTAAAGGATTGGTGGGGCTAAGCGTTCTCTTGGAGACAAGATCTATAATATGATAAATTAAAAGATTTTGATTGTTTGAATCAAAGTTGACTAGGTGTTGAATAGTTCAACCCACTTCGAAAATAGATTAATTTCCATAAATGATGGCATATCCTTAGGTGAATATGATTGTCTCAAAACAATAAGGAGACCCAAAAAGGATGAGACATATAACCCATGCTTCAGACATGAGATTAATGTATGCCACAAGATGTTCAATGCCCGACATAACATATACATTGTATATATGTGTAAACAAAACTAAGGATATATCCTTAGTTCTGAGTGGTTGATAAGAGCTAAGTGTGAAGAGTTGCACTGATGCTACAATTATGTCAGAAGACATGATTCTTTGAAAGGTCAGAGAAAATTATACGATCTGTCTAAGTGGTATTGAGGTGAGCTGGAAGATGTTCCTAACATGACATGCGTTTAGTTCTACGAATAAGGCAAGTATGGCACGACTATAGAAGCTGTGACAAAAACTGTTAGGATTGTGAAGTTCGTCTTAGAACTGGGTAATGTTTCTAGCCTTGCGAGAGGAATGGAGCTTTGTCGATAGGAGCCATCACTCAAGCAAAGGAACTGGAGCGTTACCATCGCGTGGTTGGGTGAAGATTGCTTGAGTAGTTGTATGGATGATGAATAATCGACAAGAACAATAGCTTGAACACCGGAACGAAGGATATGACCTTAAGCAAGGAGAGTCCACAACTCTAGGCCTAACACCCCCACCATGATTATCAAAGGTAATAACAATCACTAAAGGAATGACTTGCTAACACCACCATTAACAAATGGATAAAGTAAGAACAAGATTTGAGAGAAAACAAGGGAGAAACCCTAATATTGCATTAGCAAATCATTCAATAACATAAGCTGCCTTGGGAAATGGGAAAACAAGCTATTTATACTAAATAAAATTTAAGCCAAAACCTAAGCAAAATAAGCGAAACAGCACGTGCATCGCAGATGGAGGTCGCGGGCGTGACGACCCTCTGTCCGCCACAACATGTCGCTTGTCGAGGCATGTCCAGGGTCCGAAGTAGGTCCTGATGTGGACCCGTAGCTCCACTCCCATGGTCCAGGGTCCCATTTGAAGTGGATGCCACACCCGATGCCGACTAGCTCTTGACTCCAGGGTCCCGGGTCCACCTTGAAATGGATCCCACCCCCGACCTTGAAGTCAATTTGCTAGTTTTTCATGGAAAGGGTGCGGGAAGACTTGGTGTCCATGAAAAGTGAGACTCGGGCCTCATCCCGATACGTTCCAGGAACTGAAGCTCACTACAACTCCAAACATGAGTTCCGGAAATATCTTCCTATATGAAAGGTCATTAGTGAGATGATACATATACGAGGTTCATTGTAAGTATTGTGTACTAAACCCCTGTTGTAGTTATAGCATGATAGTCATGTATCGGCAATAAGTATTGGACACATTCCGGAATATTAACAAGTCAATTTTACGTGAATTGTTCATGAATTATGACCTTATTGATTCATAATTAAGAATAAGATTCCAAATTTACATTAATTCAAAATGGGAAATTGGATGAGGTCTGATTTCTGAAACCCCATTGAGTGAACTTGATGACGCTAGTCTTGGTCGACAATCGACCTTGTTCCTAATTATATTATCACGTAGGGACAGTGATAATGTCAACACAATTAACATGTAGGATTATTTCATGATCATGGTGATGTGATGACATCATTAATTAATCACATGGGTATTGTTGAAAACAACTACCGAAGTGACCCGCAGTGGGAGCTCTTTAAGTTAGGTATGTCATAAGAGCTCTCACTACTCAAAATTCCTAAATCCTGAGTTCAGTACATAAACTACATGGTCTGTTGTAACTTTAGAGCGCGTCAAACGTCTTTCGTAACAGTAGGCTATAAAGGCGGTGTCTAGGTTAAAGTTGGATCATGTGAGAATATGTATTTCAACAAGATGGCAGTGTCCTCCCTGTTAGGGACAGTTGTCTCGTTGGCCACTCGGTGAGTCTCGACTGAAAATGCTTGGCCGAGCTCAAATGAATCAATAGATGATCATCTGCTTTTTAGAGTCCAAACTCGGAGATCGAGTAATGTTCGGGTCTTACAAAAGGATGACTTCAGCTTACCTTATCCAAACTTGAGACAGTAAGTAACAAGGGAATTCAAGGAATCGAACAATTGTGGGACAAGTGGGAGATTGTTAGAAATATCCCGACAATGTTCGATATACATGGAGTTTAAACCAAAATAATATAGTAATTATATGTCTTGCTAGAGACCTCTATAATTGGTAATTGTTTAATTATAACTAAATTATTTGGTTCTACTAGGTTATACAAGTCAGTGCCCTGAAACAATGTATGTAACCTAAATAATATCGTATTATGCTTAGGGATATTGGGGGTCGATTTCTATAAGGAATCAGCTAAACACATACCAAATTGGACTCACCACGAACCGTGGTGATCCAACACGGTCCATGTTGGTGTCACCACGAATCATGGTGGTGTGACACAACCTTGGTGATTATGGGTCGACTTAAGGAACGTTCTGGAGCCAACACGGATCGTGTTGGATCAAGACAGACCGTGTTGGGCCTCAGAATGTGTCGTTGCGTAAAGTCAGCCATTAAGGTTTTAATTTCCCTCTCCCCAAGTTATCTAAACACTATACAAGGGGGTCTCTATGAGAGACTAAAGATCACCAACTACCTGAGACTCTTAGAGAGATATCAGGGTGATTTCCTGAATTCCTCTCTCTCTCTCTTAGTTTGCAGTTCTTGTTTCCTGAAACAACCTCTTATATCGAAACACATATATCTTAGATTGAGATCTGTCTCGATCGGGTTGATCAAGCAATCAGGTTCCTCGAGTGCTGCGTGGACTTTAGTAGAGGATTTCTACATTGGAATCTCAAAGGACAACCTTTGCATCAATCCGATTAGCGATCAGGTATAATTACTAAAGCCTCTGCAATTGTTTCTTTCTTGGTTGATTAATTGTTTTATAATCGTTATGAATATTCCTCCAATTAATCTGTATCTGTTTAGGAAATAGATAACCTAAAACCCAACATAGGTTGGATGAGAATAACTCTCCTAGCTTTAGACACTGAATTTGCTTTCTAGTTGGAGAGTTTCTTAGTAGCGTTTTCCAGAATAGGTGAAAAAAAAACTCTATTTACATAGAACCATTGATGGATGAACAACGAACGTATTTTCCTAGGGAGTCTTTGGTCAGAATATTAAAAATACCCTTAGCATCTTCAACATATCTTGACAATGCTTTTGAGGAGAAAATCAAAGTAGACTTACATTAATTGATTAATTGTCTATGCATCTCACAAAATTCATCCAGAGTAGTCTTGACATATTTATAAGCTGTTTCAGACCCTTTATAAAATAGATGTCATCCGCAAAAAGTAAATAAGGAATGCTCATTCTGAAGCACAAGTCTTTATTCCAGACCTTTCTTTTTTATCTTGTTCTGTTAGGTTAAATACTGAGTTAATACTTTCATAACAAAAGGAACGAGTAAATTACATTTACCTTACCTGACATTTGTGGTACTAATTTTTGCACACCTGACATTTGTGAAATAATTTTCACCTTACCTGACATTAAGTGAAAGTGATTTTTAGTGGCAAAATCTGGTTACTTCTCATCGGAAATGATAAAATACAATAATGCCCCTATATGACTATGTGAATATACCATGTTGCCCATAATATTGAGAAAGAAATGACTTAATAATCCTTTCATTGTTTTGTATGGAAAAAGGTGCGTCGAAACTCCAAATAGAAAACACCAACAGTCGATTCCTCTCACACTCATCTTCTTCATAGCTCATCTGTTAATGCCATATGAATTAATATTAAGGGTAAAAACGTCAATTCATATTTAATTGAAAGTCATATGAATTAATATCAAGGGTAAAAAATCGATTCATATTTATCTTTTTAATGTTATGTCAGAAAATCCGACAAAAATCAGTTATAAAAATATCTTAGGAGGTTTAAATTTATGAACACTTAATGTCCGGTAAGGTAAAAATTATTTCACAAATGTCGAGTGTGCAAAAATTATTACCACAAATGTCAGGTAGGGTAAATGTAATTTACTCAAAAATTAACAATGGGAAAGTGGATCCCTTTGTCTAAGCCCCTCTTGTAAGTTTTATTGACCCACAGGCCTGGTCATTAACCATAACTGAGTAAGAGACAAACGAGATACATTTCATTCTCCATTTTATCCAGATAGGAGGGAATCCCATTTGAACTAGATTTTTCTTTGAGAAGTTTCATTCCACTTGACTATAGGCTTTTTCTATATCTAATTTCAAAGCTATCCGTGGCTTAATAGTTGTGGATTGTTTGAATTTATGCATTAATTAGTGAGGAAGGGGAATATTATCATGAATTTACTGGTTTGGGACAAAGGAACTTTGGAAAGGGTTTATGCTGCTATACACCTCGAAAAGTTTCCGTTTAGGAAATTATTTTCGTCGCATTACATAAATTGGGAGTCGAATGAGGTTGCTTAGTCATAAACAATGCTTGTACTAGCACTCCTTCCCCAAATTCTCACCAATTCATATCATTTAAGCACAAAATCACATAATTAACATAACCAATACTTATAATCAGTCCCAAAATTCAATATTCCTTCAACAAACTCACATGCACAAAGATAGAATCATCATCCACCATAAATCTATCAAGAACTCTTCAAGAACACCCAAAATTTACATGCATTCAACCCAAAACTTAAACCCTAATTAACCTAACTTAACCACAACATAAATTCATGCTTAGAAATCATAAAGGAGATGAAAAACATCAAGAAAACACAAATTAGAAATGAAATTTCAGATTAGAACATAAAGATTAGAGTTAGGGTTTGAGAATTGTACCACTTGGAGAAGAAATTGAAGGAGAAAAACAAGAGGGGAGATGGAAGGGAGCACGGCCACCGCCTGGTGGTCGCCGGCGTGGCCGCCGGCCGCCGGAAATTGGCCGGAGCAGAGGGGGGCGTGGCTGGCTGGAGAAGAGGGAGGAAGAGAGGAGTGAAGAGTGTGGTGTTATTGAGACAAAAGTCTGAAAATGAAAAGCAAGAATAAACTCCCTAGTATATATGTAAGAAAAACTTATCTTAAATAATTAACTCTCTAGATGGGAATTTAACTTAGACAATTAGTAATATAAACTAGCTAGGTAAAATAATTGGTATTGACTAAATAAAATTAATGAACATAAACTTGGTAAAATAATTTAGTATATGATTAAATAAGATTACTTGGAAATAAATTAGGTAAAATTAACTAGTATTAAACCACATAAAATAAATTGGTAGGATAACACTAATAAAATAAATTGGGCGATAAAATATGTTTAAGAAGGTTGGGTAACATAAATCGTAATTGAAACGGAAATTAAAATTAATATAACCTTCTTCGGTTACAAACGTAAAATTGAGAACGATAAAATAAATTGTATAACTTATCGTAAAAGTATTCATAAACTCGTAATAATATTTATAACTTTAAATCCGAGGTAACATAAAATCAACCCGTTTAACCATCGCCTTGCTCGAGACCTGTCACACATAAATAAATAAATAATAGAAATAATAACCGTAACAACCATAAAAATAATATTCATGTAAAAGTAGAAAAATTTTATTAGCGTATTTTAGCTAATTACCGTAATTAAGGTTTTAATTAGTACGGGTTTAGGCGGGGTCGTTACAGCCTTTCTCCAAAGTACCCTTCACATAGCGAAGGATCCACTTCACTCCTTCCCAATGCTCCTTTCCTGGATTCTGCGTATATCTACTCACCACACTAACTGCGTGGGACAGGTCAGGTCTAGTACACGCCATAGCATACATCAAACTACAAACTTCACTAGCATAGGGAATATTAGACATCCTCCTTACCTCCAAATCAGATTTAGGACAGTTCTCACCAAACAACTTGAAGTGTGCAGCTAAAGGAGTTGAAACTGCTTTATAGTTTCTCATGTTGAATCTGTCCAACACCTTCTCCAGATATTTCTTCTGAGACAGGAACAACTTCCCTGCCTTTCTATCCCTTTGGATCTCCATACCCAAAATCTTCTTCGCCGCTCCGAGGTCTTTCATCTCAAACTCTTGGTTGAGTTGAGATTTCAGCTTCTTTATTAATGACATGTCCCTGGAGGCAATCAACATGTCATCCACATACAATAATAAATAAATGAAAGACCTTTCTTCAAATTGCCTGTAGTACACACAATTATCATAGTGACTTCTTGTGTACCCTTGCCGTACCATAAAGGTATCAAACCTTTTGTACCACTGCCTGGGTGCCTGTTTAAGTCCATACAAGGACTTCCTTAATCTGCATACCTGTTCCTGTTTACCAGGAACGATGAAACCCTCTGGCTTCCTCATATATATTTCCTCCTCCAACTCGCCATGGAGGAAAGCTGTCTTGACATCAAGTTGCTCCAACTCCAAATCAAATAGAGCAACAAAGGCAAGCAAGGTGCGGATCGACGTATGCCTCACGACTTGCGAGAATACTTCGTTGTAGTCGATTCCTTCTTTCTGGTTGCAACCCCTTACCACTAATCTGGCCTTCCACCTTGCACTTTCTACACAACGGATACCTTCCTTTCTCTTGTACACCCACTGCGCAGTAAGAGCTCGTCGCCCTTTAGGCAACACACATAGCTCCCATGTATGATTTTTCTGCAGACTCTCCATCTCCTCTTGCATAGCTCCTATCCAGTTTGAGGCATTCGGACAAGAGATGGCCTACTGATAGGTAGAAGGTTCAACACCTTCAGAAGTCTCCTCTGCAACACTCAGCGCATAAGCAATCATAGCATCATCTTCTTCAGTATATCGCGTTGGTCTCCTGATCTCCCTTCTGGGACGATCTCTAGCAATGCATGGCTGTTCCTCCACCTGAGAAACATTCGTCTCAATCTCAGGCTCATCAACCTGAGTTGGTTTAGGAGCATCAGTAGTTTGCTCCTGATTGCAGGTTCAAGCAGCTCCACCTTTAGCGTGCTCCACCTCAAACACCATTCTTCCTGCATCCTTCTCCTAATTTCCTGCATCATCAGAAGTACCGGTAGATTCCATTCCAGATAACATAGCAGTTTCTTTAAAGGTTACATCTCTAGACTAAATAACTTTCATCAAATCAGGACACCACATTCTATATCCCTTAGACTCAGACCCGTAACCTAGAAATATGCATTTCACATCCCTGGGAGAATGCTTCCCATCATTCACATTGACATATATAGGATATCCAAAAATTCTCAAATTAGAATAATTAACTGGATTACCTGTCCATACTTCCTCTGGAATCTGGTATTCGATAGAGGCATGAGGTGATCTGTTCAGTAGGTAGCAGGAAGTAGATATCACCTCTGCCCAGAACGATTTGTTCTTCCAAAGCCCTGCATTCGAGACCATGCAGCGGGCTTTCTCCAGGAGTGTCCTGTTGATTCTCTCGGCTACCCCGTTTTGCTGAGGCTTACCCACCAAGGTTCGATGCCTCGCAATCCCATGCTCCTCGCAGAATTCAGTAAATTCAGAATCAACAAACTCCAACCCATTGTCAGTCCTAAGTTTCTTGATTTTCCTGCCTGTCTCGTTCTCCACCAAAGCTTTGAACTTCTTGAAATATGAGAATGTCTCATTCTTGTGCCGCAGGAAATAAACCCAAGTCTTCCTCGAGAAGTCATCCACGAATGTTAACATGTAGCGCTTGCCACCCAGTGATGGAACTTTAGTAGGACCCCACAAATCTGAATGAATATAATCAAGGATCCCTGCTGTTGTATGTTTAGCCCTTGAAAAGCTAACCCTCTTCTGTTTCCCGTAGACACAGTGATCGCAAAACTCCAACTTGCCGATCTTTGCGCCTTCAAGGTATCCCTTCTTGCTCAACATTGACATTCTCTTCTCGCCCATGTGGCCTAGTCTCATGTACCACAGTTTTGTGCTGTCGGACTCATCAAGATTTAGGACTTCCGCTGCAGATCTTGTCACTGTAGACCCCTACAGGATGTATAGACTGCCCTTCCTGATTCCCTTCATAAGAACCATGGAAGCCCTGCACACTTTCAAAACACCATCTTCTCCTTTGTACCTGCACCCGTTAGCTTCAAGAGTACTCAAAGAAATTAAATTTCGAGTCATGTTAGGGATATGACGAACCTCCTTTAGAGTTCTAACGATGCCATCATGAGTCTTGATTTTGATGTCAAGGACATCGCAACTTGCAGCCGTGTGCTACCCATGACTACGACCCCGGTGTCAACACTCTCATAAGACTCGAACCAGTCCTTATGAGGATACATATGATAGGTGCACCCCGTGTCAAGAAGCCACTCATCTCTAACTATCCTACTCGTTGTGGTAGCCAAGGCATCATCCATAACTACAAACCCATCACCATCTGACTCGGACTCTACGCAGTTTGAGGTACCAGGTTTGGTGTGATTATCCTTACTCTCCTGCTTCTGGTCTCTCTGTTTTGCCCAACAGTCTCTCTCTATATGCCCCATCTTACTACAGTAGTTAGACTTCTTATTCTTGTGAGGATTCCTAGACTTTGAACGTTGTTTAGACCTCCCTCTACACCTGTTTCCCTTAAGTTCAGTATTTCTTCCCCTTACAACCATATCATCACCACCCTGGTCATCACCATCGGTATCAAGTTTCTCCTTAGACAGTAAACTAGCCTTACTTCATTAAGGTTAAGGTCACCACGATTCCTATACAACATGATTTCCTTCAATCGATTATGTGATGCAGGTAGGGATAGAATTAAATGAAAAGCCTTATCCTCATCAGTGTGCTTTATATCCATTGATTCCAATTCAGTAATAATAGAATCAAATTCACTAAGATGTGCCTGAATGGAAGTACCTTGGGGCATCTTCAGCCTGTAGAATTTCTCCTTCATTCGGTACTTGGTTGCACGACTCTTCGACATGTACAGCTCTTCCAGTTTGGTCCAGAGCACCCGAGGTTTCTCGATATGCATCACCTCTCTCTGAATGTGCTCCACCAAGCACAGCTGAATCCTTGCCAGAGTCTTATCTTCAAGCTTCTTCCACTCCCTTGGAGTCAGATTCCCCTTGATATCCTTCTGGAGTTGTTTGAATTCATCATCGCTCATTGTCACATCAGTCTTCAGTCGGGATACTCAATCACATCCCATAACCCGTGATGAATCAGGACCGCCTTGATCTGCAGTCTCCACATAGTAAAACTCCTCGTTCCATCAAATTTTGGAATATCGCACTTCATAATTGAAGTCATCTCCACCTTGCTCCGATACTAGTTGTTAGAGAAAAGTGAGTAGCAAGGTAACAGCGGAAGCGAATAAGAGAATAAAAAACGAGATGACGGATATTACGACAAAATTTAGGAACGAAAAATAAGCGATAAAATCAAACACTAGAATTACGTGGGAAACTGAAGAACTCGGAGAAAAACCCACACACAGCGACATCAAGAAAATAATCCATTATGTGAAAGGAGGAGTACAACCTGATCACTATCACAGGGTGTGATGCGATCCACAAAGGAGATTACAATAACAATCTCTCAACACTCAACTCACAATCTCTCAGGATACACTGGGGAAAATATTGGTGAGACCCCTTTCTCTCTCAATATTTTCTCTCTCTCTAGCTCTCTGAGTTTACCGATGTATTTTTGGTGGAGAATTATGCACCCTATTTATAGGGAGAACTCCCTATAACCTAACTTGACTCCCACTCCAAATAGATTTAGAATCTAATACAAGTAGGAAACCCAACACAATAAGGAAACCTAAATAATATCCTAATACAATTAGGAAACAAATAAGTGTGAGATCAAGAGATTTGGTGATTTTAGGATACTTTCCTAACAAACTCCACCTTGGACTAAAATCAACGAATCATCGGTCCAGATATATTTCTTGACTGTCGCCATCAACAAGCAACTCCGCAGGGCGTGGCCCGGCAGGGCTCTCACATGCTTAGAACACCAACTAAGTCCAAACAATGTTCGAACTTAGCTATAGATAGAGGCTTGGTTAACATGTCTGCAGGATTATCAGAAGTATGAACCTTCTTCACCACGATCTCTCCTGCAGCAACTGTATCTCTGATGAAGTGATACCTGACGCTTATATGCTTGGTCTTCGAATGATAACTGTCATTCTTTGTCAGATGTATAGCACTTTGTCTGTCTGAATAAACCACAGTCTCGCCCTGTGGTACTCCAAGCTCCATGACCAATCCCCTCAACCAGATGGCCTCCTTCACTCCTTCCGGTACAGCAATATATTCAGCCTCTGTAGTAGACAGGGCTGCTATAGATTGAAGTGAACCTTTTCAAGATATTGCTCCTCTACACATGACGAACACATACCTTGAAATTGAGCATCTCCTATCCAGAACTCCACCATAATCAGCATCAACATAACCTGCAACATCACACGTTGCAGCACTACCTCTATCATACAGGATGCCCTTCTCCAAAGTACCCTTCACTCATTCCCAATGCTCCTTCCCTGGATTCTGCATATATCTACTCACCATACTAACTGCGTGGGACAGGTCAGGTCTAGTACACGCCATAACATACATCAAACTACCAAATGCACTAGCATAGGGAATATTAGACATCCTCCTTACCTCCAAATCAGATTTAGGACAGTTCTCACTAGACAACTTGAAGTGTGCAGCTAAAGGAGTTGAAACTGCTTTACAGTTTCTCATGTTGAATCTGTCCAACACCTTCTCCGGATATTTCTTCTGAGACAGGAACAGATTCCTTGCCTTTCTATCCCTTTGGATCTCCATACCCAAAATCTTCTTCGCCGCTCCGAGGTCTTTCATCTCAAACTCTTGGTTGAGTTGAGATTTCAGCTTCTTTATTAGTGACATGTCCCTAGAGGCAATCAACATGTCATCCACATATAATAATAATAATAAATAAATGAAAGACCTTTCTTCAAATTGCCTGTAGTACACACAATTATCAAAGTGACTTCTTATGTACCCTTGCCGTACCATAAAGGTATCAAACCTTTTGTACCACTGCCTGGGTACCTGTTTAAGCCCATACAAGGACTTCCTTAATCTGCATACCTGTTCCTGTTTACCAAGAACGATGAAACCCTCTGGCTGCCTCATATATATTTCCTCCTCCAACTCGCCATGGAGGAAAGCTGTCTTGACATCAAGTTGCTCCAACTCCAAATCAAATAGAGCAACAAAGGCAAGCAAGGTGCGGATCGACGTATGCCTCACGACTGGCGAGAATACTTCGTTGTAGTCGATTCCTTCTTTCTGGTTGCAACCCCTTACTACTAATCTAGCCTTCTACCTTGCACTTTCTACACCAGGGATACCTTCCTTTCTCTTGTACACCCACTTCGCAGTAAGAGCTCGTCGCCCTTGAGGCAACTCACATAGCTCCCATGTATGATTTTTCTGCAGACTCTCCATCTCCTCTTGCATAGCTCCTATCCAGTTTAAGGCATTCGGACAAGAGATGGCCTCCCGATAGGTAGAAGGTTCAACACCTTCAGGAGTCTCCTCTACAACACTCAGCGCATAAGTAATCATAGCATCATCTTCTTCAGTATATCGCGCTGGTCTCCGGATCTCCCTTCTGGGACGATCTTTAGCAACGCATGGTTGTTCCTCCACCTGAGGATCATTCATCTCAATCTCAGGCTTATCAACATGAGTTGGTTCAAGAGCATCAGTAGTTTGCTACTGATTGCAGATTCCAGCAGCTCCACCTCGAATACCATTCTTCCTGCATCCTTCTCCTAATTTCCTGCATCATCAGAAGTACGGGTAGATTCCATTCCAGATAACATAGCAGTTTCATTAAAGGTTACATCTCTAGACTGAATAACTTTCATCAAATCAGGACACCACATTCTATATCCCTTAGACTCAGACCCGTAACCTAGAAATATGCATTTAACAGCCCTGGGAGACAGCTTCCCATCATTCACATGGAAATATACAGGACATCCAAAAATTCTCAAGTTAGAATAATTAACTGGATTACCTGTCCATACTTCCTCTGGAATCTAGTATTCGATAGAGGCATGAGGTGATCTGTTCAGCAGGTAGCAGGCAGTAGATATCACCTCTGCCCAGAACGATTTGTTCTTCCAAAGCCCTGCATTCGAGACCATGCAGCGGGCTTTCTCCAGGAGTGTCCTGTTGATTCTCTCGCTACCCGTTTCTTTGCTGAGGCTTACCCACCAAGGTTCGATGCCTCGCAATCCCATGCTCCTCGCAGAATTCAGTAAATTCAGAATCAACAAACTCCAACCCATTGTCAGTCCTAAGTTTCTTGATTTTCCTGCCTGTCTCGTTCTCCACCAAAGCTTTGAACTTCTTGAAATATGAGAATGTCTCATTCTTGTGCCACAGGAAATAAACCCAAGTCTTCCTCGAGAAGTTATCCACGAATGTCAACATGTAGCGCTTGCCACCCATTGATGGCAGTCTAGCAGGACCCCATAAATCTGAATGAATATAATCAAGGATCCCTGTTGTTGTACGTTTAGCCCTTGAAAAGCTAACCCTCTTCTGTTTCCCGTAGACACAGTGATCGCAAAACTCCAAGTTGCCGATCTTTGCGCCTTCAAGGTAGCCCTTCTTGCTCAACATTGACATTCTCTTCTCGCCCATGTGGCCTAGTCTCATGTGCAACAGTTTTGTGTTGTCGGACTCATCAAGATTTAGGATCGCTGAGATCACATCCTTTGTAGACCCTGCAGGATTTATAGACTGCCCTTCCTGATTCCCTTCATAAGAAACATGGAACCCCTGCACACTTTCAAAACACCATCTTCTCCTTTGTACCTGCAACCGTTAGCTTCAAGAGTACCCAAAGAAATTAAATTTTGAGTCATGTTAGAGATATGACGAACCTCCTAGAGAGTTCTAACGATGCCATCATGAGTCTTGATTTTGATGTTGCCGATTCCTGCAACCTTGCAGGCTCTGTCGTTACCCATGACTACGACCCCAGTGTCAACACTCTCATAAGACTCGAACCAGTCCTTATGAGGACACATATGATAGGTGTACTCCGTGTCAAGAACCCACTCATCTCTAGCTATCCTACTCGATGTGGTAGCCAAGGCATCATCCGTAACTACAAACCCATCACCATCTGACTCGGATTCTATGCAGTTTGAGGTACCAGGTTTGGTGTGATTATCCTTACTCTTCTGTTTCTGGCCTCCCTGTTTTACCCAACAGTCTCTCTTTATATGCCCCATCTTACTACAGTAGTTACACTTCTTATTCTTGTGAGGATTCCTAGACTTTGAACGGTATTTAGACCTCCCTCTACACCTGTTTCCCTTAAGTTCAGTATTTCTACCCCTTACAACCATATCATCACCACCCTGGTCATCACCATCGGTATCAAGTTTCTCCTTAGACAGTAAACTAGCCTTACTTCATTAAGGTTAAGGTCACCACGATTCCTATACAACATGATTTCCTTCAATCGATTATGTGATGCAGGTAGGGACAGAATTAAATGAAAAGCCTTATCCTCATCAGTGTGCTTTATATCCATTGATTCCAATTCAGTAATAATAGAATCAAATTCACTAAGATGTGCCTGAATGGAAGTACCTTGGGGCATCTTCAGCCTGTAGAATTTCTCCTTCATTCGGTACTTGGTTGCACGACTCTTCGACATGTACAGCTCTTCCAGTTTGGTCCAGAGCACCCGAGGTTTCTCGATATGCATCACCTCTCTCTGAATGTGCTCCGCCAAGCACAGCTGAATCCCTGCCAGAGTCTTATCTTCAAGCTTCTTCCACTCCCTTGGAGTCAAATTCCCCTTGATATCCTTCTGGAGTTGTTTGAATTCATCATCGCTCATTGTCGCATCAGTCTTCGTGTCGGGATACTCAATCACATCCCATAACCCGTCCTGAATCAGGACCGCCTTCATCTGCAGTCTCCACATAGTAAAACTCCTCGTTCCATCAAATTTTGGAATATCGCACTTCATAATTGAAGCCATCTCCACCTTGCTCCGATACCACTTGTTAGAGAAAAGTGAGTATCAAGGTATCAGCGGAAGCGAATAATAGAATCGAAAACGAGATGACGGATATTACGACAAAATTTAGGAACGAAAAATAAGCGATAAAATCAAACACCAGAATTACATGGAAACCGAAGAACTCGGAGAAAAACCCACGAACGGCGACAGCCAGAAAATAATCCACTATGAGAAAGGAGGAGTACAACCTGATCACTATCACAGGGTGTGATGCGATCCACAAAGGAGATTACAATAACAATCTCTCAACACTCAACTCACAATCTCTCAGGATACACTGGGGAAAATATTGGTGAGACCCCTTTCTCTCTCAATATTTTCTCTCTCTCTAGCTCTCTGTGTTTACCGATGTGTTTTTGGTGGAGAAACATGCACCCTATTTATAGGGAGAACTCCCTATAACCTAACTTGACTCCCACTCCAAATAAATTTAGAATCTAATACAATTAGGAAACCCAACACAATAAGGAAACCTAAATAATATCCTAATACAATTAGGAAACAAATAATTGTGAGATCAAGAGATTTTGTGATTTTAGGACACTTTCCTAACAAGAGATTGTATCAATAACAAGCCTAACCTCTTCTATACTATTAATGTATGTATGTAGACACTTACACGTATAGTATACACTAGCTTCTTCCTTCCAAGAACCAAATCCTAAAAACAGGGGATGTTTGTCAAAAAGAGAACTGCCTCATACCCCTTTCCTCCTTTCCAACAAGTTGACCTTTCCCAAGTCTCAATCCCACCATTATCAAAAGCTTACAATGGCTGACATCTTTACCAATAATACAAACTTTCAGCCAGGAATATGGGACTTTTGATCCGATTGAAAACTTATAAATTGGGAAGCAAACCAAGACAATCAAACACACCCTCCTTCTTCTCGATCAGCAACCACCACCAATCACCACCATCGACCACCACCATCAACACCAGTCGCCGCGCAGAAAACCACCCACCACAACATCCAAAACCACCATGACCGCCCCAAAACTAAACCCAATCTGAAAATTACAATTAAAACAACCACTCACCCACCTCTCTCCGTCCAAATTCGACAACCACTACACCTCCACACCCACTGCAACCACCACCCAAAATACACCTGTTACCACCCTGAAAAACCACCGGAAAACCACCAAAAAAAACCATCGAAAACCACCCACAAAACAACCCAAAAACATACCTGACCGTTGCTTGCCGCCTATGTTTCGGTCGCCGACCGCCGCCATCTGCGAAGCCCGACACCGCCGGCCACCGTCGCCAAACTTCGACCTCCGACCACCGGCCGTCGACGCCTGAGCCGACCACCCCACTGCCCTTTCCTTTTTCCTCCATGTTGCTGTGCGTAGTGAGAAAGAGAAAGGGGGAAAAGTCCCACCCGTTTTTGTTCCAATCCAAGACTATTGAGACAAGATTTTTAATAATCTTATGGGCCTAATCCAACACCTTAGTCCAACTCATCCATTTGGGTAATTTCATAATTTTATTTTATACTCTAAATCCTTTACTAATCTCCTTTCTCAACTAAATTAATTTCCCATCTTATTAAAATTCAGATTTTGTTACTTAATTTCACTGTCCAAAGTACGGAGGAATTTACCAATTTTCGGGAAGAAAAAAGTATAATTCGATGAATATATCTTTTAAAATCAATTTAATTGATTTTGTTCAATTATGCAAGTACATACATGCTCAATAACCATTTACTTAGTTTCATAATATATTTTTGTCATATTAAATTGTGGACCCTTATCAACACACCCGGTACCGGAGCCT
This sequence comes from Portulaca oleracea, assembly GCA_029582165.1. Lineage (NCBI taxonomy): Eukaryota > Viridiplantae > Streptophyta > Magnoliopsida > Caryophyllales > Portulacaceae > Portulaca > Portulaca oleracea. The sequence continues at coordinate 5,285,443 of CM055892.1, forward strand.
GAGTTAGTAACCGATTCAGATATGTGCATAGTTAAAGACAGGATTTTATGGTTGCTTTACAACATATCATATCATATAGATTGGCCTAAAAACCAATCGGGGGTTTCCACTCAGATAATAATAATGGAGCAATCAAATTTTCATAATATTTCGTCTCTCTCTCATTTTCAAAATAAAATGAATTTCAAACCGAGCTCGCCTAAATATTATTTTATTTTTACATTATAGTGTCGGATTATATTGAGTTCCATCTCACGTTTTATTTTTAAAATATGTTTTGTTTTAGGTACCAAGGGGAAGGGAAAAACGTCAGCTCCAAACTGAAATGTGTCGGCTAACAGATACTTAAGCTTATAAAAATCCACTAGAGTCGGCTCACTACTTTTGTCTACTTATTTCAATGTGATTATGTTTTACATTCTATGTTTTATGACTATTTTAAGTTATAGTTAAATTTTAATTTCCGTTGCATGTTATGTTGAACGTTGACTATATATATATATATATATATATATATATATATATATATATATATATATATATACACACACACACACACATATATAAAGGTGTGTTTTATGTCAATGTGTTAATTACTAAGTAAGTTATACATACATGCCATAATATTGTTTCCTAAATTAAATTTTCAACGTTATATATACATATATATGTCTAAGTTTTTATTATCGTCATCTTTCTTCTCTATTAAAAGTTAATATTTTTGACATTTTTATTATTTTCATCACTTATTACCATTTCTATTATTATTATTTTTATTATTATTATTATTATTATTACTATTACTATTATTAATATTAATAATATTATTATTATTATTATTATTATTATTATTATTATTATTATTATTATTGAGTGTTGTTGTTGCTTGATTTGTCATATTAGAAAAGCCTTGCTTTTCCTTATTGGAGAAGCGGCGGTAACGCTCTCGGCTTTTTAAGCTTCCGCTAAAACAACATTAAATAAGATAAAATATGAGTCATCCCCTGATTAGTGGTCGGGCGTTACAAAGGTAGCAGAGCCAGAGAGGATGAGAGAGTGGAAGAGAAAAGGCAAGCAAAAGCGATTAAAAGAGCGACAGTCAGCGGTGTAGCTTTTGTCTGGGAAGAAAAGGAATCAGAGAGAGTATGTAAGAAAGAGAGAGAGAGAGAGAGAGAGAGAGAGAGAGAGAGAGAGACGGAAGAAAGGAAAATGAAAGTGAAATTAGGGTTAAGCACATATACCGTATTTTAGCTAATCTTTTTTCACAAAGAGTAAAAGATGGTTGTACAAGTGTACCCTATGATGGCATTTGTTAGTAAATGCTATTAAAGAAATATTTACACGTAAGTACGTAACCTACTTTACACATTCATCAGCATTTAACATAATTGCCACTAAATAAATGCCAATAAAGGCCTAATATGTTGTAGTGGATCATTCATTTTACCTGGTTCCTTCTGCTGGTAGATTCAGGGCCGACATCTCAGACCAGATGACACAGATTGTCAAGTTCCTGGCACAGAACAAAGCGCCCTTAAGAATAACAATCGACAATTCAATGGAAAGTTTTAGACTTGGACCACAATTGGGAATAATTAATGCGATCAATTAGAAACTTGGACCAAAATCTATAATTTTCTGAAACATAATACAAAATTCAGCAACATTACAAATCGTAAAGTAAAATTAAACGTAATAAATAGAAATAGATACCAGCGTGCTTGCGGTCTTTAGGCATTCCAGACTTGGCCAGAACTTCAAGATCAACAAGAGTCAAAGAAATAAGACCGAAAGTGAGACCGGACATCAAACCAGCAAATATAACCAGGAAAACAATCACTGTAATGTTTATGAAGAAATGCGTCTCACAACATGTATAATCCACTGCCATTCCCCCCCCCCCATTTCACTCCTCCTCTTGCTCAAAGCACCAATTTCACTTGAAAATTCAAGGAATTTTGCGCTGGATTGAGCGAAAACCTAGCTGTGATTCACATTAGATTTTGAGCAGTCACAACTCACAACCTCCACTAACTTCAATTTTCAGATACCGACAGATACATATATACAAACATCGTATCATCAATTTCATCGAACTTCAACCCTAATTGAGAGCACAAACAATGTGATTATGATATGAATTCGAAATTTCAATTACAGAGAAAGTAGGTGCTCCTCACTTGATTGAAAAAGAGCTTCTAAATCACATCACAGAGCACATTGAAATGAGAACCCTAAAGGGATGAAAACTATGGAAATCATAAGAAATCAGAGGAAAACACTGAAACTTACACAGGCGGACTAAATGATGGCTAGGTACTCGGAATCAATTCGAACCAAATAGGATGAAAAACACAAGCCAAATTCAATATAATACACAACACCAACACAAACTGCAAGAATCGAACTAATACAACTGAAACTAGCAAATTGCTTTGAGAAAATCGTAAAAGATCAAAGGCGAACACGAAAACTTACAGAAGATGATTCAAATGATGAATACGTACTCAGAATCAAATCGAACCAGGATGAAGAACACAAGCCATTGCAGAGAAAGGTGAGAGCAGATGAGAGAGAACGAGAAAGAGAACGACCGAGCAAAGCTGCGTTGGAGAAGCTTCAGACGGTGGAAACTCTAATCTGCTATGGAGAGGAAGCTTGAGAGAAAGATGGAAGAGAAAGAGAGAGAAAGAAAAGGATGAGAATGCGCAGCAACCAAACCCTAACTCTGGACTGGAACGATGGGAGAGAATGGCTGCGTACATCGACCGGGAAAATGGTATTGGACTAGGAAAATGGACCGGGAAAATATTAAATCTAATTTGTTGGGTTTTTTTTATTTTTTAAAAAATATTAATTACATATCTTTCACGTCAAATCAAATCTATTTTTCACAGGCCTATACCCATCTTTGAAAATTAAATCAAAAAGAAATTACTGGTCAAAGTGGGTTAATTGATGGCAACACTTAGAAGTAAAATAAATATATCATTATAAGTAACTTCTTAAGCCCAACACTATAGAGCAATTTACCCTAAATAAAATTCATGTCACCGCAAATCTGGAACACACTTCAAAATCCTTCTACTTGTTGATGTTACCCATTTCAGCTGGGAGTAAATTTTTTGCCAATTATGTGATGCAATTCAATTTTGTAAGCAATGAAAGACACAATGAGTCAATCAAAGAATTGAAAGGCACATATGAATGGTCCCATGATTAGTGTGTTATCGTATGAGTAACAAAGGAAGAAGAAGCCAAGAAAACAAAGGAACTGACGATGAGCAGTAATCAAGTCCAGGTGCTATACCCATGAAAGCTCCACGCAATGGTGAACCCACCCATGTCATTGGTTGCATTTTACTGCCCTCCTACTCATCCGATCATCCTCTCCTATAAACGGTGCTTCATAGCCCCTTCAAATTCAGACTCGAATGCCTCATACCTTGACACCACTTCCATTCTAATGGGTACAGGCTCTGCCAAAATCAACCGAATTTTTCCCCCATCTCTCTTCTTATCCTTCTTTCCTTTTCTTTTGGCTTTCCCTTTTCAGCTACCACCGCCATTCTAGGTACTACAATCCAATGCTCTATTTTTGTTTTTCTTTTTTTTCTTCTGTTTCATTTGGGTTTTACATTGCTTTGTTTGGGTTGGTTATCCAAGGTTTAGACTTTCAGGGTTTGACTTTGCACAACGTTATTTATTTATTCCTTTATTCATTTTGGTTGAGGTCTCCTTGAGTGATCATTTGGTCTAATGTTACAGTGTTACTAGCTAGTTTCGAAACATTGTCTATACTTGATGTAACAACAATTTGAAAACAGTCTGTATTTGATGTTCGAAAGAAAAAAGCAAAAGAAAAACGATTGACCGATTACTTGGTTAAATTCCAACTTCAAAAGATTTATGCTGTGTTGCTATGGTTGTTGGCATAGAGAAAGCTTGTTAATTTCTTCTGGGAGTGATTGAGGGAGGTATAAAAGTTTATGTGAGTAGATATATGGGATAGGAACCTTGGTCTTTGGGCTTTACCAGCTGTGGTTAGGGGGGACAATAGGAGTTGGTTTATTTTTTCATATGGTACAAAAATGAGCAGTTTTTGATGTAGATGGTTTTTGGTTTGCAGTGGAAGAAAGGGGAGGTTGAACTTTGAAGGATGTTTTTGGTAGAGAGTAAATCAGCAGCAATAGTTTGCATGCTGGGGTCCCTTCTGCTGTTAGGGACATGGCCAGCCATTCTGACTCTTCTTGAGAGAAGGGGGAGGTTGCCTCAGCATACCTACCTTGACTATTCTACCATGAACTTCTTGGCAGCTGTCACCATAGCTTTAACATTTGGTCAGATTGGTGAGAGCAAACCCAACATGCCCAATTTCATCACTCAACTTTCTCAGGTATTAAACGCTTCCATTTTAGTACTAACTACCAAATATTCAAATATTTCATGTAAGTCTCACAAAGATAAGGGTAGTTAGCACCTCTAGGGTTGGAATTCATACATATATAATTCTCTACTTTGCTTTTTACTAGTGACACAACTGGAGACTGATTAGAATTAGATCCAAAATTTCTTTGATCAAGCTTCTTTTTTTTTTTTTTTTTTTTTGGGCTCAAATGAGGCAACATGACAGGGTATAGAGGATTGAAATCGAGACATAATATACTTAGGATTTTAACCTTGTAGCCATAAGCATGACAACTTTTTTTTTTTTTCCTCATGTTGAGCAAGGATCTGCATTCCAACACAACAATCCCCACAGGCGTCAGTATTTTCTGCTCCATTGTCAGTGATGGAGAACTATGAATGTGTTTTTGAATTTTTTTTCTTTTCTCAAATGTTTTTTTCCATGCTTCACATTACTGCCCGAACCAGCCTAGTTCATATAATCTTGTGCATGGGGGGCCTCGTGTTAGCGGGACTAATGTGAGGTCTATATTGGGGTTTGTTATTGTTGTTGTTGCAAATGTTAAAATTACCTTAATTTTTTTCCCTTTCATTGCAAATGTTGCATCTGAAATATGGATCACCAGCTTCAAAGCACTTATTGCTCTTAATGGACCTCTGTATTTCTAGTTAGACTGACATATGGAAGCTTCTGTACCAGTGACATTTCTGTAGGGGGTAAGTAGCATAGTTGACGTTCTACAAGAGGTGGAATATTGAGGTCTGAGGAAGACTGCAATCAGTAGCGAATCCAGAAATGAAATCAAGCGGGTTCAAAGTCAAACATAAAAATTCAAAACAATAAATCAAAAATCTTACATTATTATTTTCTTTTGGGTAGTCGCCCTGACAAGGCGTCATGACTTGAAAGTATTCCATGATGTATCATTTGGTACTTTCTCGAAAATTTCATCCTCAAAATAAGTAATAACAGTGTTTTCAAAACCTCGTCTGAGAGTCTGTTAAAAAAAAGGCTAGGCTTAAACTATATTTAAATCATCTTGCATTTCGCTTAAATCACTCATAAAGTTAAATGTAATTATATTTAAATCATTAGAAAGGAATGTTTCATTACTTTAAGGGTTATTACAATTTGTAACAAATTTGAAAATAATTGTTTATTTACATTTTTTCGTATATATAAAATTATGCATAGAATGTGCATTTTCTATTATGATTGATAAAATTAGGCTATTATTATATTTTTTTTGACCTAGCTAATAAATATTATATTCTTATAGTTGATAAATATATAATTATTAAAGAAAATATTATTAGAAATTACAAAAATGTGAAATATGGATAATTCAAGATGGTAATTAACCATCTTAACTCAAGATGTGTATCATGGTCCCAAAAAAAACGCTAGACTTGAGACCTGTTGGTCTCGAACACGAAACTTTAGGTTCCCTTCATTGTATCATGATCCAGGCAAAAAAAAAAAAACACTAAACTTGAGACATGACAGTCTAGAACACGGAACCTGAGACACCCCTGATCAATTTGATAAGCACGCACGCCACTAAACCACAATGAATGACATGCTTCTTGATGTTTCATGTTATATATATATATATATATATATATTAATTAAGCAGCTTAATTTTTACAATCAGTTTATTTTTTTTTAAAAGCGGGGTCATGTGACCCCACGTGACCCCATGTTGGATCCGCCCCTGTCTGCAATGATGGTCTAAAAGTTAAACTAAAATGTTTTAAGCAAACAAGGGGATGGATTTTAGTTTTACCATGGTTCTGTCGTAAAAAGGGGATTCTCATCTGCAGGATACATGGCCATGCGTTTTGATGGCAATGCTTGGTGGACTATTTTTGGGTCTTGGAAACATTTCAATCCAATATGCTTGGGCATTTGTTGGACTCTCAGTTACTCAAGTGATCACTTCAAGCATTGCTGTTGTTATAGGTAAAATAGATACTTTTCTTCAATTTGGAAGCTTTTTTATGAGAATCTATGCACTTATATTTTGATTAGAATGGCATGTAAAAGATGAATATCTTTGTTGTGCCACAAAAGCTGAGATATACAATTTATCAGGCACGACAATAAATTACTTCTTGGATGACAAGATCAACAAAGCCAGCCTCCTGTTCCCTGGAGTTGCATTCTTTGTTATTGCTGTGTGCCTTGGATCAGCTGTTCACTCCTCTAATGCAGCTGATAATGTTGCTAAGCTCCGCAGCTTTCATGAAAGTTTAAACGATATTCCAAAGTATGTAACTTCTTAAAATTTTCTTTTTCCCTTTCTTGTTTTTTCTTCCTTTTTGTTTTGTTTGGGGGGGGGGGGGGAGGGGCAGGGGCGGATTTGTGTATAGGTTAGGGGTGTCCACGGACACCCCTGTCCAAAGAAAAATTTGTGATTCTCTAATATTATTAGGAAGAAATTTTTCTTAATTGGAGCAAGTGGACGCCGTAAAAAAAATCCCAAATAATATAATAGTAGTGTCCTGTTTAGCAGCAACCCCAAAAACCCCAGAATAATACTCCTTTTGTCCCAAATAACTTGTCCAAGTTGACTAATTAGGTCAAAATTTTTAAATTTTGATCGTTAATTTATCAAATTATTTGTTGAGTTATTATACAAGATTACCACTATTAGATTTGTGATGAAAAATATTTTTACCTGAATACAATATTATTAGTCTTGTTAAGATAAAATGTGAAATGGTCAAAGTGTTGCATCAAAGACCGTGAAAAAGTAAACTGGACAAATTCATTGGGACAGAGGGATCAGAGTGCCAAATTATTTTTTTTATAAGCAAAAAGTGTAAGTCAATGAATTGGGTAATTGGGTGTTAGTATAAGTTGAAGGTATAAATATTTGGTTAATGTGAAATTTCAATTATTTGGTTGGCATATTTATATGATGATGTGAAATTTTGTTAAGCTTGTGAATACGTCATTTAATATTTATTTTTATTTTTGTTGTTATTTATTTAAATTTCATTTATTTTATTTTTTAAAAGCACTTATGTTATAACAAGTATATTGGACACTCCTAATTAAGTGTCTGGATCTGCCACGGGGGGGGTGCGGTGGGTGCGGTGTCACACAATCAAATGGTATGCAGCTTTAATTCTTGAATGGCTATAGACCGTTGATGGCCCCTCTTTTTACTGATATCATCCTCTGTAGTATTCCAGATATTACAGATGAGAAAGCACCCGTGACAGATGCAGAGGCTCCAGATGAGAAAGGAACGGTATCGGACACAGGTAACTAAATCTTATTTAGACCCTACAATTTCATTTGTTTATACGATATCTTAATGCTTATCGTGAGTTGGTGACCATTTATAGAGAGTTTGAAGGATGTGGACATTGAGAATCTTGATTCAGAGCAAATGAAAAAGGCAGGGACTGCTGAAAATCTAATCTTGGTTGAAAGCCAAAGAGCAATCAAGGTCCGTTGTTTTGTTGTATCTAATGTATTTGCATTTCACTATTGGTGTGATTGACAGTATCAAGTGGGTCATTTCGGCTGTCCTACTGGATTGCCTTGCTTCTGAGTGCTTATGATTGTTGAGTTGGCCAATGTAGTATAGTATAGTGTAGTTAACCATAAATGATTTCGCAAAGAAGCCTAAGCATGCAAATTGTGTTGATGCAGGTGGTTGGCAAAAGTACTTTGATTGGCCTGAGCATAACGTTCTTTGCGGGTTTGTGCTTCGCTCTGTTTTCACCAGCATTCAACCTGGCAACCAATGATCAGTGGCATATGCTCAAGGACGGGGTTCCTCATTTGGTTGTGTACACCGCATTTTTCTACTTTTCGCTTGCCTTCTTTGTGGTAGCAACCATTTTGAATGTCATCTTCTTATACTACCCTCTGCTGAACTTGCCTAAATCATCCCTCAAGAATTACCTGGTGGATGGAAATGGCAGAGTATGGGCAATGTTGGCTGGGTTGGTGTGCGGATTTGGGAACGGTCTTCAGTTTATTGGGGGTCAGGCTGCCGGATATGCAGCTGCTGATGCAGTTCAAGTAAGCATCTTCATCTGCCTGAAAGAATATTTGGTTTCTGCTTTCTAGTCATTCTTTCAAGAGATTTGCGACTTTTGACAGACATGAATGGTTAACCAGTCACCTATGGTTGATCTAATAGCTGGTCCTTTAGAAGAGTTGTTGCACACTTGATTGCAATTATATTAATTAGGGGTATATTATGGAACTGCTGAAACTGTGTAGTTAAGGTCAGCAAAGATGAAATGGTTATAATTGTCCTCGCTGAAAAGATCAAGGCTTTTTTTGTTTTTTTCAGGCACTACCATTAGTGAGCACATTTTGGGGAATAATCTTCTTTGGAGAGTACAGGAGATCATCGAAAAAGACATATGTGCTGCTTGTGTGTATGCTGGTTTTGTTTAGCATAGCTGTGGCGCTGCTGCTTGCATCAGCTGGCCAGAGAAAACCATCAGCAAAAGCCAATGCACGACATCAGAGGCAGCAGTCTCAACTACTTTTCACACTGGCATCCTTAGACTTTTAAGACAAACTCTTATTCCCATATTGCGACCAGACCAACAAATGCATCTTCTGAGTAAGTAGAACACCACAAAATAAAAGTCAAGTTGGTCCAATGTTATGTACGTACTTGGCAAGTGGTATGCTTAAGTTGGGAGGAATATCATTTAAAGCTCCTGTATTCTGCGCCTGATATTAGCTTTGTGTTCTCCATGTCATTAAAGCTTTCATTAAACTACAGGATAATCTGTATTCTGCATGTCATTAAGGTTTTCATTAAACTACAGGAGAATGTGTATTCTGCATGTCATTAAAGCTTTCATCCTGACATCGATGGTTTATTCATATGTAATCTCATTCAAGCTAACTGTCAGTTAATTTGGTATTTGGTGGAGTTACTTCCAGTTGAGTGCTTAACAATATACACTTAATTATAGTCTAATATGTATATGCGAGTATGCTTCAATTACGATAGTAGCCAACAACAGTAGCTTGCTTTCTGTACACAAGGTGCCTTCTCAAGTGAAAAAGCTAAAATTTTGCCAATGGTATAAATGTACTCAACAATGACTAGAATATTTTATATATTATATTTTTATGTCTCCTCAAACATCTTGGAGCTGTTATATGATGGTCTTTCGTTTAACTAGTAAAGTAGTCCATCTACAATCTTTTATATATAATATATACTAGTCTTCTGACCCGTGCGTTGCATGAGACAATATTAAACTACACATATTGTTAGTAAAAATCAAACCACATTTATTGTTTGAAAAGTTATAAAAAGAAATTTGTTTTATAATATGTTAATATATTTTCTATATTTTTATCAATATTAAGTTGTACCAGTTAAATATCTTAAATTGAACCATCTGACATGAAATAAATCTATGAATTACAAACTAACATTATTCATATTTTTATTTTAAGCTAACTTGTTCTTGAAAAAATAACACCACAAATTCAATATATGCTCTGCAAATATTACAATAGTAAACAGAATTAGTGAATCATAAAATTAGAAAAAAAAACTCTTACATGAATACTACAAACTAACATTATTTATAAGATAACGATATAAATGAATATTATTACATGAAATGCTGAGAAACAGATACTCATATGCAATTACCTATATACAACAAAAATATAGAAAACAAAATACGACACTTGTGCATATATTAATTTTATGTTTATTTCAAAAATTATGTTAAGACGATTAAAATTGGATTGAAATATGCTATAATTTTAGTAGAAGATAAAAATACCTCTACTTCTTGGATCATTTTTTTTAAAATGAAAATCTATTCAATTTCAAAATATGTCCACTGTAGATGCAACTGTGCAAGGGAAATCAACGAATAAATGTAATTATTTATGCAAATTAAATTCAAGCATATTATTGAATAATATATAAAAAATAATCATCATATATGTACCAAAAAAATGAAATAACCCATAAAAATTTATATCAAACTATATTTTCTTTTATGGAGAGTTGATACTTCATGTGTGACACCTATATATTATATATAATCTACATTATCTCAACTCTCAATTTTATGTGATACTCCCATGTAAGCAAACAAAACGTATCATGTGATGCTATTATTTTTTGAAAATGAATTCATATTTTAGTACCTAACTTATTTTTATTTTGTCTAAATACGTAAAATATATCTTTTAATTGAACTCTAAACTTTTTCAATGCATAGATAGTATTATTAGGAATTTTACCTTTGAATATTCTATATGAATAATATAACATATTCTGGTATTGAACAACCTGCAATCATAATTCTCGATTACTCGTGATACAATAGAGGTGAAACTAAAATAAAACAATATTACATACATATCCCATAGAGAATTACCTTCAACACAAATTATAACAAAGTGAAATTTGTTATGAACATAGATCTGCAACTTGACAAATTCCTTTTTGATGTATAATGGGATCAAGAGATCTCATTACACATAGAAATCAGGATCTTTAAAAACCAAGATAAGAATCTTGCTTCTCAAAGTTCTTAAAGATCAACCAAATTGAATGAAATGATGTATAATAGGATCAAGGATGATCAAATTATACAAAAGATTAGGATCTTTAAGTGGTTCTTTAAGATTGAATAAATGAATGAATGAATGAATGAATGGATGGATAAACGAATGGAATGGACGAAATGGATGAATGAAATGAATGTAGGAATGGATGGAATGTAAGTTTCTTGAATGATTGGATGATATTCAAATGAATCTTGAATTTGAAACAATGTAGAAAAAACAAGATCAAATGAAAACTAGAAAGAAACTCACGATTTAAATGATGAATGATATTGGCTTTGAAGATTCTTGGAGGATACAGCCACACCACCTTCAAGAATGCTTCAATCTCTTCCTATCACCACCTAGGACGCCACCCTAAGCTAGAAGAAGAAGATAGGATCGAATCTCCCTCAAGAGAAACGAAATACTAGCAAATGCTAGAGAGAAAACAACACCTTGTGTTTGTATTTGATTTATTGAATTGAATGATTACAAGGGCCTCCCAAGGGTCTATTTATAGTAGAAGAGGACCCCCTAGGCGTGCCTATTTCAAGAATACAAGGGATTTCTAGCTTACATCATCTAATACAAGAGAAACGAAATACTAGCAAATGCTAGAGAGAAAACAACACCTTGTGTTTGTATTTGATTTATTGAATTGAATGATTACAAGGGCCTCCCAAGGGTCTATTTATAGTAGAAGAGGACCCCCTAGGCGTGCCTATTTCAAGAATACAAGGGATTTCTAGCTTACATCATCTAATACAAGTATGACATCATAAAGAATCAAAATGAACTAAGCTAGATTAAAACTTGAATAACTTGCTCGTTTCTTCTCCAAATTCCAAGATTCAAAAACCATTGGAAAGCTCTTTGAATGGTCTATCTTTGATTCTAGGATGACTTTCTCAAAAGCTTTATGGTTCTTGAGATATGGAGCAAATTACCGAGCTGCCCTTGTTGAAACCATTCGTTTGTGTAAGAGACATGAGTGAATGTGGCTCCTTTTCCATGTAATCAAGTATTTGGCTGCTTTGGTGTGTATTTGATGTCTCCCTTGATGACCTTGATGTATATGGCTATCAAATATACATCATACTCCCCCGGTTGAAAAAGTTTGTCCTCAAATTTAGACAAAACTTCTTCTAAACCGTTACATAGCACTTCTTCTAAGCTCATCCTTCTTCTTATAAGAGATCTTTCCAAAAGTATTGTTCACATCAACTTGCTTCTTCCTCTTGCGTTCCTTGAAGAGATTACAAACTCTCTTTTTAAATGCTTTGAAATCATCATAGATCCCTTTGATGAACTTCCACTTTCTTCCAAGTTTTCTCATGAATAATCCAATGACAACATGGTGCTTCAAATCTCTTTTATTCATGGAGAATGTAGAAATCTCATATAACTTCTCAACTTCAAAGTATAGATTCACAAACTTGTAACTCATGATGATGACAATAGTAATATGGCGTTCCATGTTTGAAGGATGACCTTCAATGATTTTAATATCATCTTGACTTCCTTGAATCCATGGCACTTCAACCATAGAATTCAAGCTTTCATCTTCATATGGTATAGAAGGATTGCAAATGTCACAATATTGCAGCTTATACTCAATATCAACGATCATGCTAGGCCAGAAATAATACTCCTTCATCTTGAGATACGTATTGAGTAGACCCAAATGATCAAAAGAACTTCCATGTACTTCCATGATCAAGATTTCACGAATTCCACTCCTTGGGATGCACACTTGATTCCCTTTGAAGAGAAATCCATGATCAATATAAAAGGATTGTTGAGGATGCTTCTCACATACCTTGTATACTTCTTTAAAATCATCATCATCTTCATACAACTCCTTTATATATTTAAGCCTAAGTACTCTTGAATCAAATATGTATCTTCTTGTTAGAAAACTTCCTTTAGTCAAAGGACTTGCTTCCTCCAAGTGACTTGATTTTGATGAATGAATCAAGTACTTCATCTCAAAACATGATGATGGCATGATCTCCTTATCATATGAAACATACTCCAATACTTTGTAAGATTCACGAAGCTTAAGCATGAATCCTCCAAGATAATATTCTTTTTGCTCAAATACCCTCATGATAGCAACAAGTATGAATGCTAAGCCATAAGCGTGAAGCTTCTTCTTTTCTCCACTTAGTATGTCACCAAAATAATCCATGGGACAACTTCCTTGAGATAGGACTTCACCTTTCTCAACTCCATTTGTAATGAACAAATATGATGCAAGAATAGGGAATAAAAGAATATGATGATCTTTAACATCCTTTAAGAGACATAGTACCTCAAGTATGGATGCAAGTATGGACCCTTCTTGAATAATTCCTTTCTTCCTTTTGTCCAATTGAATTACTCCATTTGATGAGATATGTTGAGATAGCATATTCTTGGACGAGAGGTAAGGACATTTCTCCAAGTACTCCTCATTCTTTGACAAGGCTAACTCCAAAGGATTTACATACTCCTTGCTACTTCGTATGATGATACTCATAGGAGAGAAGCGTTTCCAAAGAGATAAGAGAGAGTGGTCTCTTGTTGATGGTGCTTGTCTTTCATCCAAATATTCACAAATGACAAGTGATGGTAAAGGACATTGATCCTTTATAGGCTCTCGATTTCCAACCTCCATTGGTGTAAGAATGAGACTCCTTGGATCTTCAAATTCATGATACTTATTCTCCATAAGTGCCATAAGAGTACTTTGATCCTCCTTGAGCCGTGAGACACAAGGTGGTAATAAGGACGCCTCTTGGAGCATGATACTCCTATCATACAACTTTGATTCTTCCAACAAAAAGAATCCATAGAAGTAGTATTACAATATAATGAATTTTTGCAAATCTTGTAAAAACAAAGACTTACTAAAATTCTTGGATCAAAATGAATGTCCTTGTCACGAAATGAATGACCATGTGAATAGCTCTCCATTTGTAATGTTTGGACCCTTGTTGTAGCGAGGCCAATACCATTGCCATGATCCTTATCAACGCCAATGCTAGCGTTAAGATCCTCATAGATGGCACTACTTTTTCCTCCTTGGATCAATGAACATACTTCTTCTTGAATGGTATAATGAGAGTAAGAAATAAGCTCTCTTTGTTGTTGATCTTGCGGTACACTAGCCTCTTTCAAGACTCTACTTATAACAAGCAACTCTTCTCCATTTAATTCTTCTACATACATCTTTTCCAATACAATATCCTCCTCTTTTTCTTCCTCGTGTACTTCATGAAGCACGCTACATACCTCATTCCTGCCAAGTTTATGAACATCCTCATGCTCGTCAAATACATCAAATACCACACTTTCAATTTCTGGTTGCATGCTTAATGATGTTTGACAATCAACCAAAGATACTTCTTTCTTCTTAGGACATGCACTTTCAACATGATCAAAACTTTGGCCACATAGACATGTACTTGGGACAATGGGAGTGGGGAGGTTTATAGGCTGTTTTGAGGAGCTTTGGATAATAGGTGTGGGGAGGTTTAGGGGCTGATTTTGTGGAGCTTTTGTGTTTGGTTGTTTTGTGGGAAATGGGGGTCTTTGTTGTATATGGGTTTTATCCCAAAGTTTTTTACTCTTTGCTTGTATTTCAACATCAAGAGCTAAAGAACTCAACTCTTCCAAGTTTGTGTAAAGTTGATTTACAACAACATGCCGAATGTAATCATTAAGACCAAGAAAGTAACATACCAAAACTTGTGGATCATCCTCCTTAAGGGCATACTTCCATAGTTTCCACCTGAATTCTATTGTGTATTCAACCACATCCTTGCTCCCTTGCTCCGTTCTTTCAAGTTTGTCGATATAGTCTCCTTTGTAATTGAATGGCAAGAACTCTTCTTGAACTTTATTTCCATTCTTCTTGCTGGAACGTTTACTCCTTTCATAAGGTGCTTCATATTCAACTTCATAGGGATGTACCTCACGTGAACATGCATTTCTTGATCCTCCTTTTTGAAGGATCCCAAGCTCTTCCATTTGTGTGGTGAGATCATGAATTTGTTGCTCCAAACGTTGTAAATCACTTTGTGAATTCATGCTAGATCTTTTGCAAGCCATCGAATATGAATCTTGATGAAGAAAGATTCAAACAAGACTCACGGTTTTGGTGTGGGGATGTGGAGGACGAAATGGGGAATGTGTTTAGGTGGGATTGTGTTTGGTTTCGGGGTTCTTTGTGGTGTTCTTGGTGGACGTGTAATGGAGGGATGATGGGGGATGGATTTGTGATGGAAAGATGGTAAAAAGATGGTACAAGAACTAAGAGAATCAAACTCCTAAGCTCTGATACCAATTTTGATGTATAATGGGATCAAGAGATCTCATTACACATAGAAATCAGGATCTTTAAAAACCAAGATAAGAATCTTGCTTCTCAAAGTTCTTAAAGATCAACCAAATTGAATGAAATGATGTATAATAGGATCAAGGATGATCAAATTATACAAAAGATTAGGATCTTTAAGTGGTTCTTTAAGATTGATTGAATGAATGAATGAATGGATGGATAAACGAATGGAATGGACGAAATGGATGAATGAAATGAATGAAATGAATGTAGGAATGGATGGAATGTAAGTTTCTTGAATGATTGGATGATATTCAAATGAATCTTGAATTTGAAACAATGTAGAAAAAACAAGATCAAATGAAAACTAGAAAGAAACTCACGATTTGAATGATGAATGATATTGGCTTTGAAGATTCTTGGAGGATACAGCCACACCACCTTCAAGAATGCTTCAATCTCTTCCTATCACCACCTAGGACGCCACCCTAAGCTAGAAGAAGAAGATAGGATCGAATCTCCCTCAAGAGAAACGAAATACTAGCAAATGCTAGAGAGAAAACAACACCTTGTGTTTGTATTTGATTTATTGAATTGAATGATTACAAGGGCCTCCCAAGGGGTCTATTTATAGTAGAAGAGGACCCCCTAGGCGTGCCTATTTCAAGAATACAAGGGATTTCTAGCTTACATCATCTAATACAAGTATGACATCATAAAGAATCAAAATGAACTAAGCTAGATTAAAACTTGAATAACTTGCTCGTTTCTTCTCCAAATTCCAAGATTCAAAAACCATTGGAAAGCTCTTTGAATGGTCTATCTTTGATTCTAGGATGACTTTCTCAAAAGCTTTATGGTTTTTGAGATATGGAGCAAATTACCGAGCTGCCCTTGTTGAAGCCATTCGTTTGTGTGAGAGACATGAGTGAATGGGGCTCCTTTTCCATGTAATCAAGTATTTGGCTCCTTTGGTGTGTATTTGATGTCTCCCTTGATGACCTTGATGTATATGACTATCAAATATACATCACTTTTATAACTTAATCTAATAATTATCTTTGAGAGTGAAATATAAGGGCACCATCAATGCATACCAATGACACATACATCAACTACCGACAATTAAGGCCTATTGATAATAAAATTATGGTAGCAATTAGCATTATATAGTAATACAATGGCCCTATTGATAATAAAATGGTAGCAATTAGCATTATATAGTAATAATATTGAGAATAATGACATCGAATACGTTACACATAATTAAAGTAATTTGTCTTTTTCTAAATTGTAGCAATGTTTTATATCATAGATATGCTGAATGTAATAATAATATAGGATGCGTTTTTGTTTTATTGTATAAATATTTTTTTATATTAAATAATTATTTTAACGAATACTTTTATTAATAATTATTAATAATTAGTTTTATGTCAAAAGGTTTTTATAAGAAAAGTAAATAGTTAACAGATGCCTTTGTTTATCTTAATTAAAAAATCAGTAATATTAATTGTTGATATTCTTAATATAATAATCAATGTAGAATGAATTTTATTTAGTTGTGTTGTAACTCATACTAATAATATCAATATTTAGTTTTAATATTAATTAAAAATTTTCTACTCTTATAAGTAGTAACTTATACTAATAATAAATACATATAAAGTGATTTAAAAAAAAAAGAAAAAAAGACTAATTATACTTAATACAATTAAGGCCAATTGACAATAAAATGGTAGCAATTAGCATTATATAATAATAATATTGAGAATAATGATATCGAGAACGTTACAAATAATTAAAGTAATTTGTCTTTTTTTTAATGGTAGTAATGTTTTATATCATTGATATGATGAATGTAATAATAATGTACGATGTGTTTTTGTTTTATTGTATAAATATTTTTTTATATTAAATAATTATTTTATTGAATATTTTTATAAACAATTAGTTTTATGTCAAAAGGTTTTTGTAAGAAAAATAAATAGTTAACATGTACTTTTATTTATCTTAATTAAAAAAATCAGTAATATTAATTGTTGATATTCTTAATATAATAATCAGGATGAATTTTATTTAGTTGTAACTCATACTAATAATATTAATACTTAGTTCTAATATTAATTAAATTTTTTTTCTACTCTTAGTAGTAACTTATACTAATAATAAATACATATAAAGTGATTTAAAAAAGAAAGAAAAAATTACTAATTATACTTTTCCAAAAATGCCCTCTTCAAAACATTTAGTTTTAATATTAATTAAATTTTTTCTATTCTTAGTAGTAACTCATACTAATAATAAATACATATAAAGCAATTTTAAAAAAAATAAAAATAACTAATTATACTTTTCCAAAAATGCCCTCCTCAAAACATTTAAATTCCAACCCTCACCCTTTGTACCCAGAAATATATATATATATATATATATATATATATATATATATATATATATAGGGATATGATATGATGAGAAGGGAGTTTTTGTGAGAAGAGAAGAAGGAGCAATCCTAGCCATTGATTCACAAATCAAGGGTGAGTCTAATTATTTCTTTTATCTTTATTTCATTAGATGAGTTTCTTTTTTTTTTTTGTATTGGGGGGACTCACGTGATTGTGGAAGCCTGTGATGATCAGCAGCCAAAACAATTGCACGCTTAGCTCCATCATTATATCAAAAGACTCCTCACATCCCCCAGGTCAGTTCCCTATGTTTCCCCCTCATTAATCCTGATGATTCATCCAATATCAATTGATTTTTGAGAAAAAAAATCCCAGCAAAAACTTGAAGTTTTGAAGTAAACCCTAATTTATTTGTGACGAGTTCCGGTTGATTTTCCGGCGAGGAAGTGTTGCGGCGATTGATTTTCCAGTCAATTGGCAGAGAAAGGTGATATGAAAGTCGAATTTCCAGTCAATTACTGGCGGGTGAGTGTGTGCGATTTACGGTGAGGCTTGGTTCAAGTGAACCCCAATTCAGGCGGTTATCAGGTAATGGAGTTTTTCCAGAATTCTAAGGTTTAGGTTGTTGTTTGTCTCATTTTTTTTGAATTTGTTGTTTTTCCCAGCAATCTGGTGAGTTTTTTCCAGAATTCAATGTTTATTGTAACTGTTATGGGTTATTTTTGATGTTCATTGTAACAAGTAATGGTGTTGTTTATTTGTCGATGAAGTCGAAAGGTGCGACCAAACCAAAGGTTGAAGAAACGAAGAAGGAGATATGAGTCAATGTTTTTATCATGTTTTGTGGTTCGTATCAGTGTGTGATGTTCATTTTTTGACATTGTTGATGTTCATTGTGGGATGTTTTGGGGGTTAATGTCAGTTTGTGATGTGCACGCTGGTGCTCGTTTGAAAATCATGGGCATAACAGAACAGTTGGTGTTTGTTTCGATACAATTTGATTCTCATTTTCATTTCCTTGATGATCATTTCGTTGTAGGTAGATGTCAATTTTCACAAGTGGGGTGTGCGTTAATTCAGCTGAACTTGATGTCCATTTTAGTTTAACTTGATGTTCATTTTGGATACACCCTGATGCTAATTTCAATTTGACTTCATGGTCATTTACAAACTGATGTTCAGTTCAAATCATGGTTGTAACAGAACAATTGATGTTCTTTTCGATAAACCTTGATTATCATTTTATTGGGTATAGTTGTTCATCATGAGAAACTAATGTTCATCATGACGATTTAACTTAATGTTCCATCATAACACACTTGTTGTTCATTTTATTATAACTAGATGTCCATTCGAGGTATTATCTAGTGGCATGTTGTTATTGGGGCATGTGGATTCGGATGTTCATTTTGATGTCACTTAAAGTTCATTTTATAAACATTGGATGTTTATTTTGATGTTGAGTTACTTAATTCAATTCTCTATACTAAAGTTTATTGAATGTTCATTTTAATGTCACTTAATGTTCATTTCATTAACACCATATGTCTATTATGATGTTGAGTTACTTAGTTTAGTTCTCCCTACTGAAAGTTTATCAGATGTTCATTTTGATGTCACTTAATGTTCATTTTGGAATGTCCACTAGTTGGATGATGTTCCATGTCCTTTATGATGTTACATGTCCTTTACGATGTGTTTGATGTCCAATACTAGATATTTATTCCATCTTCTGCTGTTTTGTTGGTTGTCCATCATTTTGATGAGATGTCGGATACACTAATAGTGGAACGCTGGACCTAGCACGCAACAAAGCGCTACCGATTCATTGTGGAACCTAGCGTCACCAAGGGATGCGACAAGCTAACCAGGAAGAAGCGCTTGACCAACAAGGTGTGGAGGGCCTTTTATAAGAGCATGGGCATTGCCGACGGGGAAGAAGCGCTTGACCAACAAGGCCTGGAGAGCTTGTGTTTTTTTTATCATGTAAACATAGATTCGATTTCATTTTGTATTGATGTATTTTTGTTAGATTGGGCTGACGTATTTTCGATGAACGAACATCTGATGCTGATTTTCATTATATATAGATACTCGTCGAGACAATGACTTGATGTTCATTTCATGTTCATGTTAATTATATGTTGATGTTTATTCAAGTATAACTTGATAATCATTTCATATTGACTTGATGTTCATTTTTATTAACAGTACCATTTATTGATCATTTAATACTAATTAATCATTTGATGTTCACTTGATATTCATTCATCTTCAACTAACTAATCCAAACAATTCATGTTTATTGTGCATGGTTGAGTATTGCATTTGATGTACATTTCAATACAACTTGATGTTCATTTTGTTGTCCCTTAATGTGTTTTTTTCAATTTCATTCCATTTTCATTCCAGTATACCCTAATGTTCATCTCATTTTCACCTGACGATCATTACAAGGTCACCTGATGTTCTTTTTCATTATCTATAGATGTTCATCCAAGTATGACTTGATGTTCATTTTCATGTTCATGATTACAAATTGATGTTTCATCAAGTGGAAATGAGACGATCATTTTATAGTCAAATGATGTTTATTTTCATTATCCACAAATTTTCAATGCCCTTTAGGGTCATATTGATCATTTAATACTGATTGATTGTTTAATGTTCATTTGATGTTCATTTCATTATCAATTATTTTTCAATCCAATCAGGTTATGTTCATTGTACATGGTTAAATATTTCATTTGATGTTCATTCCACTTCAATTTGATGTTCATTCTAGTATAACTTGATCATTTAGTACTGAAAGATCATTTGATGTTTGTTTGATGTTCATTTCATGTTCACTTAATGTTCAATCCAAACAGTTGACGCTTATTGTGAATTGATTGAATATTTCATTTGATGTTCATTCCAGTATACCTTGATATTAATGTATTCAAAGAATGAACATCAATCATAATACAAATGAACATCAATGAGATGAAGACCAACTAATCCTACCATGAGCTTTAAGTTAAGCATTCACTGATGAACTTCAGTGAACATGAACAATAAGTAATTTTTAAACATAAATACAAACGAACAATGACCACCAAGCTCATTCATTTGTGTGTGGGTGTGATCACTTGCACAAAATGAACATGCACAATGAACTTCTTGGATGAACAACAAGTAATCATGGGATGAACATCAAATATTATGAACATGAGAGTCAATGAATGTGGACATACAAGTTTACGTGGGCGTCAGGTATTCAAAGAATGAACATTAATCATAGTAAAATGAACATCAATGAGATCATTTGATGTTTACTTGATGTTCCTCATTTGGTATATTTTGTTCCTCATTTGGTAAGGAAAATACTGAGCATTTGCATTTAACTATCATCATGGGGTACATGGGATGAACATCAGTATGTAGTTAAATGAACATCAAGTGTACCTGTAATGAACATCAGCATGTATATAACATGAACATTAATTGACCATTTATACATTTTCCCAATGAGCATTCACATATATTAAAAATCAACTTCACATGTTCATTCATGGAAAATACTTCAGTGAAATCTAACAATAACACATCAACTCAAAATTATAGCAAAGTGCATGTTTTTTTGTTTAATAAAAATAAAAGGCAGCCTTCAATCATCAACCCAAAAAGCATAGCCAATTGATGTTTGTAAAACTTGAGTAGATCATCCATTCGGTTGGAACCCATGATTCAAATGTCATCATATGTCATCCCTTTGGTTGCAATCCATGATTCAACAGCACAAAACGAAAACATATTCGCCTTGCTCGTTCATTTGGTAGCTTAATGGCACCAGCGGGGGCAGCGTTGTCGGCCCTGTCCCACCTGCAATGCATCAGCGGCAGCACTGCACATGCGAACACCATCAATGATCATCAAACACAATCAACACCAAACTGTCACATTTACAATGAACAACAAACGAAAAATGAAATGAACAAAAAGCATTCCTAGAATAAAATATCAAAGTATTCTGGGGGATGAACATCAGTGAACAATGGAAAAATGAAAAAAGAACATCAAAAATTTGGATGACATGAGCAACATTGTGTACTAAAATGATCCCCAAGTGTTATGCATGCACATACATACACTGCTAATGTAATGAACAACAAACATTCTTGGATGAACAAAATCTAAATGAATATCAAATTGAAACAATATGAACACCAAGTTGTTCATGGATGCCCATCAATAACACCAACAGTACTGAACATCAATTCACACTTACAATGAACAACAATTGGCGATGACATGAACAACAAGTATTCTTGGAGTGAACATCAAAGCATTCTAGGATGAACAACATCAAATAATGGGAAAATGCAAAATGAACATCCAAATGGGGGATGACATGAGCAACATAATGTACCAAAACGATCCCCAAGTGTTTTGGCGTGCACATGCATATAATTAGAAATCAAAATGAACAACAAGTGGTCCTAGAATGAACATCAAAGCATTCTGGGATGAACATCAATGACTAATACAAAAATGAAAATGAACATCCAGGAAGGGGGGGGATGACATGAACATAGTGTACCAAAATGATCCCCAAGTGGTCTAGCATTACATACACTGGAAATGAACATCAAGTAGAGAGAATATGAACATCAATTAGTGCTTGAATGCCAATCAATCATTATGGGGGTGACAACACTTGCAAATAATGGAAAATGAACATAATCCTACTTGCACATCCACCAAAAAGGCCAACCAAGATCGGATATAGCTGGTTTTCCGCGAATATCCAACAATGAAAATAATCACAACAAAATACACATAATCCATTATTATATGTCTATCACAAAATCCTACTTGCACATCCACCCAAATATCCAACAATGAACATCAACTATATAATACATGAACATCAGACCGAATTGAACATCAAACAGTTATATAGATGTATCACCTTTCTCTGCCAATTGACCAGAACTTTGATCGCCGGTACACTTCCTCGCCGGAAAATTAACCGAAATTCGTCGCAAATAGATTAGGCTTCACATCTCTTCCTTCCTTTGTTCAACCAACTGTTCTGTCACTCCCATTGACTCCATCACCAATTGGACAAATTTCTACCTACACCAACAAAAACACACCCCACAGTAACAACAAACAACAAACCCTTCACAGACACCCCCAATTTCCCGAAAAAAAAATGAAACAAACCCTAGAAAACGCACACACTTACCCGCCAAAAATTGATTGGAAAGTCGTCGGGCCTGGGTTTCACCGTCGTTTGGTAAATCGTCGCAGGACTCATGAAGGGCGTCGTGCTCTTACAATTCGCCGGAAACTGAAAATTTTTCAAAACCGGAATCGTGAATATTTGCCTTCAAAATCTTCACCGTCGTTTGGTTATAGCTTCCCTCTTCTCAGTTTGTGTTCTTCAAAAATTTTCAGAATAATTGTGTGTGTATTGGAAACTGAAGACACTAATTGCCCTCCATCAAGCATGCAACTATAATTGTCATCAAGATGACTTTTCCTCTTCCTCTGTCACGTGACCACAAGCAAAAAAACAATAATAAAAAATTTCAACTAATCATCTTTTAGCACCATATATTAGAAATAAAGATAAAAGAAATAATTACACCCACCCTTGATTTGTGAATCAATGACTAATTGCTCCTTCTTCTCTTCTCATAAAAACTCCCTTCTCATTATATCATATCCCACATATATATATATATATATATATATATATATATATATATATATATATATATATATATATATATATATATATATATATATATTCTCAAACTCGTGCGTTGAACGGGACAAAAATAAAACACACGTACTATAGAAACATGCTTAAACACTACTTTTAAAATGATCGTAACTTTGTTAATGTAGTTTTCTAAATCCTAAACTAACATATAATTAATCTTTTAATTCACAATATGTATATGTACTTAAACATAATCATTACAGTTGATAGAAAGATATATTGACAGAAAGATCCCTCAAGGCCCAGAGAGAACCCCTAGAAATTAAAAACAACATGTCATTAAGATTTATTGTATCGCTTTTGGTTCAAAGTCAAATGAATTCAAAGAACAACATGTCATTAAGATTTATTGTATCGCTCCTGATTCGATCTTTAAAAAAAAATCATTAAAACTATCTTCACTAATATCATAATTTTCTCGCCAAATACAATGTCCAAACAACAAAACATGTTGAATATATTATCAAAATGTGATGACATCATATATTATCCAAATGTGATGACACATTTTGATGTCTTGTATAGAAAAAAAAAATGAACTAAGAATAATCATTTTCTTAACCATGAATACTCTTCATATGATACACTTCTTCAAATTCAATCATTTTTATTTATATTACAAACATTCCTAAAAAATATAATGTTTTTTCATTGATATATCATATATGTATTGACAATTAAAGAAAGGTGTACAAATAAAAGTATTAAAGTTATTTGAAATTGTGTTACACATGTACAAATTCTTTCTAATTTTTTTTAGAAAAGTGCACAGAATATGAGTTTTTTTTTGTTCTAATGCAAAGCCTTATATTTAAATCATATACTATATTTATAGGTAAATATTTACATAATTATATAAATAAAATAATGGATCAAAAAGATAAGATAAGATTATTCTATGTGCGTAATAATTTCTATATTAAAGTTATTTGAAATTGTGTTACAAATGTACAAATTCTTTCTAAATTACTTTTAGAAAAGTGCACAGAATATGAGTTTTTTTTTTGTTCTAACGCAAAGCCTTATATTTAAATCATATACTATATTTATAGGTAAATATTTACATAATTATATAAATAAAATAATGGATCAAAAAGATAAGATAAGATTATTCATATGCATATACTACATTTAAAAAGTCGAGTTTTATTCGAGACATAGAAAGAAATGTTATAAATCATGTGAATTGATCGGATAAATGACATAATAAATTGCAAATACTATTTATTTTTATGAACTAAAACATTTGAAACAAAACTATTCCAATTATTGATTTTTAAGCCTTTTCTATAGTAAAATGAGCTTTAGTAACTATGTTTTATGTTCTATTAGATGCTTTAATAAATAAAATACAATTAAGTATAACTTCTAATCTATCAAAATAATAGCACAACCCCTAGAAATTAAAAACAATTTTAAATTTTAATTTATAAAATTGAAGTTTTCTAAAGAGAAAAGACATGGATAACATGATTGAAAACATATTTAAAATTTAATATATCTTATGTAAGTAAGTTATAAAAGAAACATAAAAAAATTTTAGACATAGATGACTAAAACTTCAATATACGTTCAATAGTAAAAAAAAAAAAAAATACCCAAATTGCGATGAAAAACTCATAATATAACCATCTTACAACCTTCAATGATCGATTAACCATCTTATGAGTACAAACAAAAATTTAAATCAAATGAAATCAAATATATGATTATCTTCCATAATAAAAATATATGAAGGACAAATAAATGTTCAAGGCAACTATACTAAAATGGGAACATGCATCTAATAGCAAAAATACCCAAATCTTGATTAGAAACTCAGAATACGACCATCTTTCAACAATCGATTGACCTCTTTTATGCACCCTTAATCAAACAAAATTAAATGTATCATTCTTCACATTGTATATTTGTATGTAGGACAACAATACAATATTTTAATCATCAACTTTTAATATAAAAAAATAGTTAGAATCTCAATTGCTTAAATAAAGAAAAACTATTAACATAATATAGGACAACAATATACTTTAGAAATGTAAAATAAAAAAAATAAGTTAGAGAGATATTTACATCATATAAAGGGATATTTCTTCTGATAAAACAATAAGATATTATAAATGCAATCATCTTTCACTATACAACTTTTGATAATTTCTCTGAAAATGTCTACCAAATTTTTGTACCTGCACAAAGCAAAACTTAAATTATAAGAAAAATAAATTTATAGTTAAATACATAAGAAATTTATGCAAAGTTATCCAAATGACGATGAGAAACTCATAATACGACCATCTTACAATCTTCAGCTAACGATCAACCATCTTATAGATACAAACACGAACATGCTAAATCAAATGAAATCAAATATATGACTATCTTCCATAATAAAAATATATGAAGGACAAATAAATTTTAGACGCAAAAAATACTAAAATGCGAAGATGTATTTAATAGCAAAAATACACAAATTGTAATGAGAACTTACAATACGATCATTTTTCATCTTTCATCAATCAATTGACCTCTTTTACACAGCCTTAATCAAATAACTCATCATCCTTCCCACTGTAGGAATTTCAGAATCTTGAGAATCTTATCGTGATTTTTCAATCATCTTTCTTTAGGTGTAAGTTGATGTAAAGATGAGTAAAACATTTTGATTAATGTAATATAGTAGTTGATAATTTTTCAAATTATTGCAGTCACTATTCATACTGAAAGATGAATGGTAGATACACAACTTTACCAAGGCTTTTATAAAGACATGCATTTTGAATTACATTTTTAAAAAAAATTATATAATTCATTAAAAATTAAATATGAACTTCAACGTTACATACAATATTATGTCTATTTAATATTATACATATTGAATAATTTTACTTTTTTTTAATTGTATGACTAAAGATGAAACGGTTGGCAAATGAGTATTATATGTCTATTGATTTTATTTATTTTTTATTTTGAATTGTATGATTGGACATGAAAGGTTAGTGTAAATGTACATTATTGAAGATATAAAAAATGGGTCAACGTTGAAATGAAACGTATGATTTAAATGAATATATTTTGACGGTTATAAACAGATAATAAGGTTAATTGTTAGTTTGTTACTAACATATTAGTGGTTAAACATAGTGGTTGAATGTTTAAAATAGTTGTTTGCGTTTGTTGTTTTATAATTAATAATTATTAGTTATAATCTTTTAAGGGGAATGTACGTTAAACATTGGTTAATAATTATTAATGGCTTACTATGATGGGCCTAATGTTAACCATGGGTGATTTATTGTTGGTTTTTTTTCTAAAAAAAAGAAAAGAAAATGTTATTTAGTTTAACCTAAAATGTCAATAATACCCTCATAAAATTACACAAATTCCAACTTCACCCTTTGTACCCAGATATATATATATATATATATATATATATATATATATATATATATATATATACACACACACACATATCGGGTAAAGAAGGTACAAACTAAATCTTAGGGGACCCTTCTCTCATGACATCTTCCTAAGAAATATGCGAACAAAATAGAGGAAAAAGATCCAGAAGGACTAAGGTTCCGACAAGTTTTACAAGAAATAATATGTCTCTGATTGGCCATCCAATCTGCTGCAGAATTTGCTTCGCGAGCTATATGTTGTAAAGAGAACCCTTCAAAAAGATTCAGAAGATGCTTGATGTCCCTAACTATCATATCGATTTACCACGGAGTTTGGGAAATTCCTTGAATAGCTTGGATAAGAATCAAGCTATCCCCTTCAACTTGAACTCTACTGAAACCTGCTTGTAACGATTGTTGCAGGTTAAACCTCAAAGCTAGCGTTTCTGTCATTAGGATGGAGTGGGAGTACATAGGGGATGCTTCCACCGAGCATAATTGACCTAAATGATTTCTAATGACAAATCCTATTGCCTAGACTTGGTTGTTCAAAGACTCATCAAAGTTTAGCTTGACCCAGTCAAACTCGGGTGGCTTCCACCTAATCGACATATAGTTGTAAAAACGTCGCTTTGTTTGGGTATTGAAGGTTGTAATTGTTTCATCTTGTAGTGAGAATCTTCTTCTTGCTTTCCATTCAGCATAACTTCGTTTTGCTCGTATGATGACCCTTGTAGTGATGAAGATGAAGTTGTTGTGGGCGCACTCGTTACGCTCCTTCCAGATCCTCCAAATGAGGTGATTGGCTATCAGAAACTCATTTGGGGATAGTGAGTTTCTAAGAGAGTTGAGGATGATTAGACCTGTTGTATCTATTGGCCAAGTGATAGTGTTGGCCAACCAGCCATGGGGTTTTGCTAAATCCCAAACTTTTCTCATGAAACGACATTCACAAAGGAGATGGTTATCAGTCTTTAAACATTGAAGACAGATTGGACATAAAGGATCTTGGGTGACCCCCCTACGTAGCAAATTTCCTTTGATTGACAGACCATTGTGATATAATGGTCACATGAACATTTTAAATTTTGGTTGGACATCCACTTTCCATATCCAGTTCCCTTCCCATTTTTGTTGATCTTTTAAATCATGGCATAATCATGTGAGTGATTTTGTACTAAAATTTCCTCCTCCTCTTAGTCCCCAACACATCTCGTCCTGCTCATTAGAAACTAGGATCGGAGTTTGTTGCACTAGTTTGACCAAGTGGTTTGGAAGAACTTGCTTCAGCTTTACCAGGTTCCATCCTTGTTATAAATAAACTCTTTCACTTTTGTTCCATTATTTGGATGGTTAGTGGAACTAATTACAAAGAACTGCAAGAGGAACTTGATGACACCAGTTATCATTCCAGAAACTGACTTTACTCCCATTTCTATTTTCCACCTAAACCCTTTCCTACAAACTTATAAGCTTTGCACAGATTTTTCCAAACCCACGAGTCCGTTTGTTTTGGGTTCTTATTAAACTGATCCCCTGATTGATTATACTTAGAAGCCATTTGAGAAATCCAAAGGTTGTTTTTCCTCATGCATGAGTTTCCAAACTAACTTACATTGGAAAGCTAGATTCATTGCATGAGTTTTTCTTAGACCAAGCCCCCCTCTGTCTTTTGGTCTACAAATCTTTTCCTAGGAGATCATAGGCATCCCTTTTTCTGAAGCTTTTTTCCAGAAAAATTTCTATTAATTTTATCTATTCCTTCACATGTGGTTTTTGGCATAAGAAAGCATTGCATTGCATGTGCTGGAAGCGATTCCTAATTTGATTGAATTAGAATTGACTTGCCTGCCCTTGAGACAAAGTTTGTTTTCCACTTGAGAGCTTTTTCGTAGCTTTCTCCAATATTGGGGAGAATAATTCTACTTTTTTTCCTCCCATTGAAAGACGGACACCCTAGATATTTACCAAGCGACTCTAATATTGGGGAGAAAAATCTTTTATATATATATATATATATATATATATATATATATATATATATATAATATATAATATATATATATATAATATATATCTATATATATAGGGAAATTGGATCCTAATAATCTCTACTTTTGCAAATTGGATGACAATAATCCCTACTTATATATATATATATATATATATATATATATATATATATATATATATATATATATATATATATATAGGGAAATTGGATTCTAATAATCTCTACTTTTGCAAATTGGATGACAATAATCACTACTTTCAATTTGCATTCTAGTGGTCCAAAAAAAAAAATTGTATTGTAGTGGTACCAAATCCATCACCACATTCTTTTTTTTTTTTCATGCCTACCCCATATTGTTTTTGTTTTTTTCGTTCCTGCCCCCAAATAGGTAATGAAGTGTAGTTGCTAAAACATTTTTTAAATTATTTTTTTGAGATTCCGAGCAATTATTATGATTTTTTAAAAGAAATAAAATTGAAAAATAATCATAAAAAAATAGAAAAAAAAGGGAGAAATGCTGTAAATTCATTAAAAATCGTGGTAAAGTCTTATACAAAGTTTTGAATCAAATGCAACACAAAATTTATGATATTTAGGGTATACTCTCGATTATGTCCCACTAAGATACAATTTTTTTTTTTGACCACCAGAATACAAATTGAAAGTAGGGATTATTGCCATTCAATTTTCAAATTGGATTCTAATAATCCCTACTTTTGCAAATTGAATGGCAATAATCCCTACTTTCAATTTGTATTCTTGTGGTAAAAAAAAAATAAAATTGTATTGTAATGGTACCAAATCCATCATCACATTCTTTTTATTTTTTTCATGCCTACTCCATATTGTTTTTGTTTTTTCGGTTCCTGCCCCCATATAGGTAATGAAGTGTAGTTGTTAAAACATTTTTAAAATTATTTTTTTAAGATTCCAAGCAATTATTATGATTTTTTAAAAATAATAAAATCGAAAAAATCATAAAAAATAGAAAAAATATTCAAAAAAATTGGGAGAAGTGCTGTAAATTCATTAAAAATCGTGGTAAAGTGTTATACAAAGTTTTGAATCAAATGCAACACAAAATCTATGATATTTAGGGTATACTCTAAATTATGTCCCACTACAATACAATTTTATTTTTTTTTGGACCACCAGGATACAAATTTAAAGTACAGATTATTAGAATCCAATTTCCCTATATATATATATATATATATATATATATATATATATATATATTGTTATGAAACAATAATAGATGAACGCGATATAGAGAGAATAATAAAGAAGAACAATAGAGACACAGAGAGATTGAGGGAGGAGAATAGGCGAGCTTTTATTCATAACTCACAAGGAGTATTTATACTAATTACATAGTGAGATTACATGAGAAAAATCCTCCTAAGCCCTAACCACCTAAGAGATATTAATGGACATTCACAAATAAAATATATTATTTTATAACACTCCCCCTTGAATGTCCATTGTTTCTAAAGAATATGCTTCATTAAAACCTTACTAGGAAAACCCAATGGGACAAAGCCTAGCTAAGGAAAAAGAGTACATAATTCTTTAATGCGCCCACATATGTTGCCTCATTAAAAACATTTCTAAGGAAACCCAGTGGGACAAAACCTCAGATAAGGGAAAAAGAGTACAACGCGCATTAACTCCCCCTGATGAGAACATTAATTAAGATCTATGAGTTGATGTAATTCAACTTCATGACTGACTTGATACATGAATCAACTTAATTCTCACTGAAACAAATTTGCTTATCGTGCACATAATAGTATGTGATCAAGTGTCATATGATTTAGGTAAATATCCATAGCTAATCAAACCAACTTTGAACTGATGAGGATAATAAATATCTACATCGCTAGTACCTTCGAGGCACCGAAATAGGTTAGATCATGTATGATTAGCAAGATACGTCAGTGCTTCAATATCATTAAATATGGTACTTCAACACCCAAATATAGTACTTCAGGACTCAAATATGGTACTTCAGGACTGCTAAATTTCTCATCATCTTTTCGGGATCGAAAGGGGGGTTGTTTTCATATCAAATGACTGTACCATTACTAGGGTACTTAAAAGGGAGTGATTTTCTCATGCAACATTATCTTAGCACTTTGGTACATAAATTAATTTATGTATATAAGATCATTCTAAAAAATGTGCAACTTGTAAACCAAGGCAATAACAGATTTTACCAAAATCTTTCATTCCAAATACGCTTGTAAAGCAATCCACAATTTTTGAGGCTCTTCAAGAGTCCAAACCATCAATAACATTTACAAACAATTATGATCCGGATCATTTAATCATTTCCTTTGATTATGCAATATGCGTCCATATTGCTTTAATCAGATAAATGTCTATCAACTAAATAACTAATATTCTCGAGAATTTTAATCTGTGCTTCCGGCACTTTGAACCCTTCAGGAGTTCTATATAAACATCATTATCAAAATTTTCATAAGCTATAGCGATATTTATAAGATGCATACTTAGCTTTTCATGTACTGCCAAATTTAAGGTATCGTGATGTAGTGACATGGACTACATAGGAGTATATTCCTTCATAGTTGATACCAAGTCTTTGCGAAAACACTTATGCAACAAGTCGCTTCTTGTGCCTTATATCTCATAATCCCCCTTTCTCATTTTTTTTCACACAAAGACTTAACTGTATCCCACAAGTTTTACACCAGTTTGGTGTATGGACAACAGGTCCTGATATTTTCGATTTTACAAGCGAATCTAATTCTTAAATGCATCTTTTCACTTGGCCAATCTCATCTTTGTCTGTGTTCATTAACAGACCTAAACTCATGATCCTCATGATTACTCACAATAGTGAGCGCTATATTATATAATCAAATGCTATATCGACGTCGACTTCATTTCGGTTCCACCTTATCCAATTCATGACATAATTAATTGAGATCTCATCATACTCGCGAATTTCATGTGCCTAAGCTTGTGGTGCAACTTCCACATTTGTCATGATTGAGGACTCTTCTAGAGTCAAAATTTCCTCATTAAGGTTATCATTAATTATTCCCTCCTTTTCCTTTTTCGAGGACTATTGTCTTTGGAACCGACTGGTCTACCACGCTTCATATGTGGTCGAGACTCATTAACAATTCAATTTGTCCTACTGGGACATCAATTCTTACAGGAGCATTAGTAGTTGGGACATAGGATCTAACAACTCTTTGTGGGTAAGTAGAATATCTGGCAGTAGATTCGCTCAGGTTTACAGACGAATTATATTTGAACTTCCAGTTCACATTACATTGTATGAGGATCATAATAATTCGTTCCAACTTATTTCCTTGTTCAACAACTTGATTTCTCCCCCTAATGTTGGGAAAATTGTGTCATCATAATCGACAAACTGTGCCATACGTATATCTCCAATGAATGGTTCTATTATATTTAAGTATGGATATACCCAACATATATTCCCGATTCCTTCGGGGTCCCATCTTAGTGCGTTATCATGGAGCATACATCGCACATGCTCAATTCATAAGTGGGAGATATTTGGTTCATGGCCAAAAACCATTTGTAGGGGAAGAATAAACATTCATGATAACCTCTTGGCCTTATTTGGATCGATGTTGGTGCATGCAATATGACATGTCCCTGAACAGTTGTAATAAACTCCGCTCTCAAAAGTAATAGGTTTGTCATTTATGATATACTCAACATCTCATATATTAATGATTCTACAGGATCATTTTACATATAAACATTTTACATAGGATGCTTAACATCTATGTCCATTGGCATATAAAAACTATCAAAAGTCTTCACCATCACTATCAAGATGAATCTTCTTGATTGATAATTTGAAATGTGCTCGTAAATTAATTGAGCAAACAATCTTACAAGCGCCAAG
>CM055892.1:6798253-6805753 GCA_029582165.1 Portulaca oleracea
TGTTGGAGTCTAGGTTTTCACTCCAGTCTTGAGTCTTCACGCTGTTGTCCAACCCGTTCGTTGCCTCCTACTCTTCACAGACTTACAGTTGCTGCTGCTCGCTGCTTTTCACAGAATAGAGACTCGTTATTCTTCTTTGTTTGCCGCTCTGGTGTGCTTTAGTTCTTGGTATTTCTTTGCTCGTGATGGTATTGCTCATTCTTTCTGCTTTCGTTGGTGGTTGCTCGTTGGTGTTACTAGGTGCTGCTTGTTGCTGCTCGTGAGTCAACAGTACAAACTATAAAGTAAGTTTTTTAAATCAAATTGCAATTGCTCGTGGTCGCTGGTGTTATCATTTTAGAAGTTGCAGATTGTAGTTTTTTAGAAGTTGGATGCATTGTGTGTTGTCATTTTGTGTAATTAAAATGAATAATAAATGTGATACTGTGATACTGTGATGCACTGATGTTATGAATTGTGATTCTTGAATGCTTAGTTCCTGTTTGGATGTGTATGGTACTATGGTAATTAAAATGAATCTTGAACTTGGAATTGTTATTAGAATCAATTGGATGAATAATAATTGTAATTGGAGACTTGGATAAAATGGTGATACTTCGTCTTGTCAAAGGAAAGATCCAGGTTTATTAAAATCAATGCTTCCTGTTTGGATGTGTATGGTACTTGGTTAAAATGAATAATAATTGTAAATGGATAAAATGAATAATAAATGTGTATGGTAATATGGTTTTGTGTGTTTGGTCAGGTATGACTTCTTGTTTGAAGATGTTGGTGACAAGTTTGATGATGAAATAGATAGAAACATCACTATCGGCACTGACGATAATGGCGTTAGCACTTTTGGCTACAATTTAGATTATCATGGTGTTCACATGAGATAGAAATTTAGTATTATTATTGTTATCTATAGTCTATACATGATGTTATGTTTCAGTAACTTTGAAAACAAATTCTCATTTATATTTAATTTTGTATCTTGGTAAACTAAGTAGCATGTAATGATCAAGATTATCGACTGAAGTAAGGGATAGATGCTTATGACGAGGAAAGTGGGGCTATTTATTGACGAATCTGCTAAAATTTTGTTGATTTAGACCTTTTTAAGTATGAAAATAAATTTATAGATGGTAAAATAGCTTTGTGCGTAGACTCTTACGATCCTCGATCCGATCCTTCGATCCGATCCTCGGAAGCCCTCATCGATACTAACTAGAATCCCGATCCTAACAACCTTGCTTCCCCTTGATTTTTAAAGAATTTAGAAACTTGCCTTGCATTTTTCTGATTTTTCTACGATTTTTTGGAATTTTTTCCGTTTTTGCAAAAAAAACAATTATATAAAATAGCTCGGGCTGCGGAAAAATTCCGAAAAATGATTTTTAGCAAATTAACATTATTATCTACCCAGGGGTATCCACGGAAAAAATTGGAAAAATCTAGAACTCAAAAAAAAAAATCATGCCCATTTTTTTGTCAAAAGTATGCCACTGGCCGTAGATGGAGTTATTCACTTAAAGCTCTTTAGAGGGGAGGTGCTTGGCAAGTGCTGGGGCAGCGACAGTGCCAGCGGTATCGGCGGCAATGGCGGCATTTGTCAAGACAACGTTGAAAGAAAGGGCGCTATCCACCGTGGCATTTCTCCCGTCCGCGATCCTCGTTTGCCCTCGCGCATGCTCGAGCGAACGTGGGTCGGCACCGACCCCGTGTTCGAGCCCGCTCCCCGGACAAGCCGGTGCTCCCGTGCGCGCATTATAATCAAAGACACAGGGCACAGGGACACAGGGGCGTGGGGGCGGACTTGGGCGGACTTGGCAGAACTTGGCGGAACAGGCGAAGAAAGGGGGGGGAGGGATATGCTGTGGCGGGCCCACCCCTGCAACGTGCCCCTCTTGCGAGGCGCGGGTGGGCTCCACGACCGGTGAAGCATCGGATGCCGAGACGAAGCGGCGTAGCAAATCGAGTGTCGGCTGATGAAACAGGAGCCTGGCAATGCCGGCGACTGTCGACGGACAATGCATGCATCGTTCGCATGATGCCCAGCGTCTCGCCCGGGCACGGCGCATGACGATAGCGAGTGACACAGTCGTCGACAGCCCGCCCGCGATAGTGTCCACGGCAGTGTCGACGACAATGGCGACGCATCGGCGACAACTGCGGCGATGTCGGCGATTGCCCGGCCGCTATCGGCGGCGGCCGGCAACTGCGGCGTGCGGCGGCGACCCGGCGACGCATCGGCGACGCTGCGGCGATGCGGCGACGGCGACTGCGACGCTTTATCGGCGACGCTGCGGCGATCTTGCGGCGACGGCCGGTGACGCCGATGACAACGCGGCGGCCGACGGCGACACTATCGGCGACAACTGCGGCGGTCGGCGACGGCGACCAGCGACACTATCGGCGACAACTGCGGCGATCTGCGACGGCGTGACGGCGACAACGACATCGGCGACGACACTCTGTGACAATGATTTTTCCGTGGCTTTCGTTCGTGCGCTTGGGATGAAACTTGGCGGGCTGCTGATGTGTAATGGGATCAAGGATGATCACATTACACAGCAATATAAGGATCTTTAAACTTGGGGTTAGATAGATTGATTCTTGATCACAAGAATGAATGAATAAAGATGGAAATGGAGTGTAAATGAATGAATAATGGATGATGGATGAATGGATGGATGGATGAACGAATGAGTGGGGATGTATTCTGGTTGGTATGGAAAAGAATGGAATGAAAATGCAATGGAAATCAAAAGATTAAAAAGAATAGATTGAAACTTACAACAAGAATGAATCGTTTGATCGAATGATAAACGGCTTGGGATCTTCTAAGGAGATCTGATTCACTCCTAGAATCCTCCAACTCTTCCTATCACCATCTAAGATAGCCAATCTTAGAATAGAAGAAGAGATTCAAAAGACTCTCCTCAGAGAACCAATTCTAGCACCTGACTAGAGAGAAAACACAATGTGTTTACTTTGTATTTGATATAAGATGTAATGAATGAATACAATGGCACCCTAGGGGGTCTATTTATACTACTCTTAGGATCCCTTGGACGTGTACCTAGGGTTCAAGAAACCAAGAATCAACTATTACATCATATATCCTATTTATGACATCATAAACTCTAAAATACAACTCTAGAAAGAAATTGCTATAACTCCTTCAATACTTATCCGTTTTCAATGATTCAAAAACCATTGGAAAGCTTATTTAAAGAGCTCCAATATGTCTTTTAATGATTTCCTCAATAGATGTATGGATCTAGAGTTATAGAGAAAAATATCGAACTGTACTTGATGGAGTCCTTTGCTGCCGTGAGAGATGACTTCTCAATAAGGACTTGAGAGTTATTTATGCTCATTGATGTCCTCCAAATGTGAGAGTAACTCCATGTAAGCTAGAATACCATCAAGGTCCTTCATGCTTTCTTCCTTGAGCTAATAAACCCTTGTAGTTGTTGATACCCAAGGCGACATTTGTAGCTTCTAGCTGGATAGAGGTCCTTTAGCTAGGCCTTGATGTATATAGCTAGGCAAATATACATCAGCTGCTTCCTTATGTTTTTTAAAGGTTTTCCGTGATTTTTCCGAATTTTTTCCGGGAGTCTTTGGCCAGGCCTCGGGACGCTCTAATCGCGGTTAAGGACACTCCTCTAGCTTTCGATCGTCCGTTTTCCCTCAAATTTTGCAGATCATTTCCTTGTCCCATTTAGCTATTTTACAGTATTTATGTGATTTTTTGGAGCCTTCCTTCGTCTCCTCCCGTGCCTGCTCGGGAAAAAGCGATTACGGGCCTAAAACCCGGGGCATCCGACGTCGGATGTGCAAAATAATTGGCAGTCTATTTCCCCTTGATTTTTAAGGAATTTAGAAACTTGCCTTGCATTTTTCTGATTTTTCTACGATTTTTTGGAATTTTTCTGTTTTCGCAAATAAAAAATTATATAAAATAACCCGGGCTGCGAAAAAATTCCGAAAAATGATTTTTAGTAAATTAACATTATTATCTTCCCAGTGGTATCCTCGGAAAAAATTGGAAAAATCTAGAACTCAAAAAAAAGCCATGCCCATTTTTTTGTCAAAACTATGCCACTAGCCGTAGATGGAGTTATTCACTTAAAGCTCTTTATAGGGGAGGTGCTTGGCAAGTCTTTGGGGCGGCGATGCAGTGACGATCGGCAGCGGCGACAACATCGGCGATGTCGGCGGCGTCCATGCATGGCGTGGGATGGCAACCTCGTCGAAAACCTTGTCGACATGCGGCCATGCCGAACATCTGGACGGATGATGGAACAACGAGGCTCGGGTTGCCTCGGGAAGCGTGCCAAGCGTGAAAAAGTTACCGATCGATTCGGTTGCCTCGGATATTTATGCCTTGCTGTCCCGGTGTGCTTCGGTAGTGTTTCTTGACGTCCGCGGTCGGTGGCATCCGCATT
Source organism: Portulaca oleracea (assembly GCA_029582165.1). Lineage (NCBI taxonomy): Eukaryota > Viridiplantae > Streptophyta > Magnoliopsida > Caryophyllales > Portulacaceae > Portulaca > Portulaca oleracea. The sequence continues at coordinate 6,802,693 of CM055892.1, forward strand.
TGTTGCGGAGTCGCCACCACGGGTGAGGGCGTGCCGCCCCTCACCCGCAACGGCGGCCGCCCCTCTAGGCAGCGGGGGTGTTCGTCGATAATTAACGATGGTGGGCCACCTTGCCTTGTCCCCAGCCCGCCATCGTTAGCTGCCTTTAGAGCCAAGCTATAGGTTGCGCCTTTTGTTGCCCGACCTCGACCCGGGGCGGACGATGGGTTGTTGGGGCCTTCGGGTCGTGGCGAACCTTGATGCTCGCGGTACGGTGGCAGTCTCATTGGTCGTGGGATTAATGTGGAGGGATGATGCCTCCCTTGTGTGGGATAATTGTCGCAAGTGCGGTGGCAGTCTCTTCGGAATTTGAAGCTAGAGGTGTCAGAAAAGTTACCACAGGGATAACTGGCTTGTGGCAGCCAAGCGTTCGAAGCGACCTTACTTTTTGATCCTTCGATGTCGGCTCTTCCTATCATTGTGAAGCAGAATTCACCAAGTGTTGGATTGTTCACCCACTAATAGGGAACGTGAGCTGGGTTTAGATCGTCGTGAGACAGGTTAGTTTTACCCTACTAATGACAGTGTCGCGATGGTAATTCAACCTAGGATGAGAGGAACCGTTGATTCGCACAATTGGTCATCGTGCTTAGTTGAAACGATGCATGCGCCCTAAGTCAGAATCCGGGCCAGAAGTGATGCATGCGCCCGCCGCCCGATTGTCGACCTGCAGTAGGGGCTTCGGCCCCCAAGGGCACGTGTCGTAGGCTAAGCTAGCGCGGCGGATGCGCCTCGAGGGCCGCCTTGATGTACAATTCCTACCGAGCGGCGGGTTGAATCCTTTGAAGACGACTTAAATACGCGACGGGGTATTGTAAGTGGCAGAGTGGCCTTGCTGCCACGATCCACTGAGATTCAGCCCTATGTTGCTTCGATTCATCTCTCCCCCTCTCGACCCTCCTCAATTAAATCCCATCCTTTCCCAAGAGGTTGAAGTTGCTCCCAAGCGAAGGATATGCTAAGTGTTGCTGCCGCTGGAAATTTGCTAAGGGCTGAGGGCGTCGGGGACGCATGCATGCCCCGGCGATAAGGAAATGCGTGTATATGCCAAGTGTCTGGAGGCGTGGCCGTGGCGCTTAATTAAGACCGAGCGCCGCGCGGACTGACGGAGAAAAAACGGATGCAAACACATCCATGAGGAGACAGTACGGAGCCTAGGCCCGGGACGACCGCCCGCCGCGACCTGGAGTCGTCTCCACTGAGGCGCGGGTGGGCACCGCAACCGACGAAGCATCGCATGCCGAGACGAGGCGGCGCGGCAAATCGAGTGTTGGCTGATCAAACGGGAGCCGGGCAATGTCGGCGACTGTCGACGGGCACCGCGCCGGACGATAGTGAGCGACACTGTCAACGATCGCCGCGATGGCGGCCGGATCAATGTCGATGGCTGCGGCGAGCCATCGGCGGCGATGTCGAAGACGACGGCGATGTCGGCGACGACAAGCGGCGATATCGACGACGCTGCGATAGTGTCGGCGATCGGCGTCGTCGTCATCGCGGCGACATCGGCGGCGGCCCGGCGACAATGTCGCGGCAACGTCGATAACGGCGCCCGGCAGCGATGTCGGCGATGTCCGTGTCGGCGGCAGCGGCGATTAGTGACAATGATTTTTCCCTGGCTTTCGTTCGTGTGCTTGGGATGAAACTTGGCGGGCTGCTACCTTATGTTTATTAAGAGTTTTCCGTGATTTTTCCGGATTTTTCCCGGTATGCTTTGGCCGGGCCTCGGGACACTCTAAGTCGCCCCGATTCCGGGACACTCCATCAGCTTCCGCTCGTCCTCTTTGCCTAAAATTTTGCAGGTCATTTCCATGTCCCATTTAGCTATTTTACAATATTTTTAATGAATTTTTGGAGCCTTCCTTCGTCTCCTCCCGTGCCCGCTTGGGAAGTAGCGATCCCGGGCCTAAAACCCGAGGCATCTAATTTCGAATGTGCAATATAATTTGCAGTCCACTTCCCCTTGATTTTTAAAGAATTTAGAAACTTGCCTTGCATTTTTCTGATTTTTCTACGATTTTTTGGAATGTTTTCCGTTTTCACAAAAAACAAATTATATAAAATAGCCCGGGCTGCGAAAAATTCCGAAAAATGATTTTTAGCAAATTAACATTATTATCTACCCAGGGGTATCCTCGGAAAAAATTGGAAAAATCTAGAACTCAAAAAAAATGCCATGCCCATTTTTTTGTCAAAAGTATGCCACTGGCCGTAGATGGAGTTATTCACTTAAAGCTCTTTAGAGGGGAGGTGCTTGGCAAGTGCTGGGGCAAGGAAAGTGCGGTATTTGTCGGCGGCAATGGCGACCTTGTCGAACCACGTTGAAAAAGGGGCGCTATCCACCGTGGCATTAGTCCCGTCTGCGATCCTCGTACGCCCTCGCGCATGCTCGAGCGAACGTGGGTCGGCACCGACCCCGCGTTCGAGCCTGGCCCCCGGACAAGCCCGGTGTCCCCGCTCGCACATTATAATCAAAGACACAGGGCACAGGGCACAGGCACGAGGACACGAGGCGTGGGGCGGAGCAGGGGTGGAGGAGGATATGTTGTGGCGGGCCCGCCCCCGCCACGTGTCCCTCTTGCGAGGCGCGGGTGGGCTACGACCGATGAAGCATCGGATGCCGAGACGAGGCGGCGTGGCAAATCGAGTGTCGGCTGATGAAACGGGAGCCGGGCAATGCCGGCGATTGTCGACGGACAATGCATGCATCGTTCGCCGGATGCCAGCGTCCGCCGGAACGCGGCGCATGGCGGCGGCGAGCAACCGCGATCGTCGGCAGCCCGCGGCGATGTCCGCAGCGATGTCGGTGATAGCCCGCGGCGATGTCGGCGACAACGTGGCGATGTCGGCGGCGCGGCGGCGATCGGCGGCGGCCGGCGACAACTGCGGCGAAGTGCGATGGCGGCGAGCGACAGCATCGGCGACGCTGCGGCGATGCGGCGGCGGCGACGACATCGGCGACGCTGCGGCGATGCCTCGGACGGCGGCGACATTATCGGCGACAACTGCGACATTGCCGGCG
>CM055892.1:6815753-6820753 GCA_029582165.1 Portulaca oleracea
TAAAAATAACAATTATATAAAATAGCCTGCGCTGCGGAAAAATTCTGAAAAATGACTTTTAGCAAATTATCATTATTATCTACGTACCCAGGGGTATCCTCGGAAAATATTGGAAAAATCTAGAACTAAAAAAAAAGCCATGCCCATTTTTTTGTCAAAAGTATGCCACTGGCCGTAGATGGAGTTATTCACTTAAAGTTCTTTAGAGGGGAGGTGCTTGGCTCTTTGGCGGCGGCGGCAATGCCGGTATTTGTCGGCGGCAATGGCGACAACTGTCAAGACCATGTTGAAGAGAAGCGTCCCCAGTGGCATTTATCCCGTCCGCGATCCTCGTACGCCCTCGCGCATGCTCGAGCGAACGTGGGTCGGCACCGACCCCGCGTTCGAGCCCGCCCCCCGGACAAGCCCGGTGCCACCGCGCGCGCACTATTATCAAAGACACAGGGCACAGGGCACAGGGCACAGGGCATAGGGACAAAGGGGCGCGGAGGCGGACTTGGCGGAACAGGCGAAGAAAGGGGGGGACGGATATGCTGTGGCGGGCCCGCCCCCGCCACGTGCCCCTCTTGCGAGGCGCGGGTGGGCGCCGCGACCGGTTAAGCATCGGATGCCGAGACGAGGCGGCATGGTAAATCGAGTGTCGGCTGATGAAACGGGAGCCGGCCAATGCCGGCGACTGTCGACGGACAATGCATGCATCGTTCGCCGGATGCCAAGCGTCCCGCCCGGGCACGGCGCATAGCCAGCGGCGACACGATCGTCGGCAGCCGCGCGACAGCGAGTCCACGTCGATGTCGGCGGCGACCAGCGATGTCGGCGACAACTGCGGCGATGTCGTGACGACAAGCGGCCATCGGCGACGCGGCGACCTTTTATTTGGGCCGAGAACAAGACCATGGCCACGGTCTCCTAGACTGTGACCACGGTCCCCCTATGTTCTGCGCGTGTTTTCGGCTTGAAGTGCTGCGTTTTGCCAACCAATTTTCACTTATATATATATATCTCTTTCACGTTTTCTTAGGGGATCTATCTTGGGTTAGACTTAGATATTGTTTTCAGCTTGTAATTAGTGGTTTTTAGAGGGAGATTAGTGAGAGATTAATCTAGGGTTTTGGAGATTTGTGTTTATTATTGAAGATTTGGGTATCCAAACAATTGAAAGATTGTTGGATCATCTTTTTATTGCTTTCATTTGTTCATCTACAGCACTTTGATAAGTTTTCTCTTCCCTTAACTCTTTTATTAATTACTTTGCTAATTACTTTGCTTGTTCTTGATTGCTTTGCTTGCTATTTCATTGTTCTTGCTTGTTTATGGTTGTTTGATGTTAGAAATCATGTTTAGGTTTGGGTTGGATGTTGTTAGCTTAGTTTTTATCATGATTAGTGGCTAGAAACCCTATGGGTTAGGGGGTAATTAAGGGTGTGAATGGGTGATTAGGTTTGGGTTAGCAATATTAGTGAGTAATTAGTTGAGAAATCAACTTCCTAATCCTATCCTTCCCTCAAGTGGGATGTATTTGGGTACGAAAGCATCCCGAATACATCCAACACTTGTTGGAAGGTAGGAATTAGGATAGTTAGTATTCTAGTTCGCGAAAGCGAATAGAAACTAACTAGGAAATTCCGTTCCTTGAACTCCCCCGGGTCTGTCGATGGACTTTGGGGAAGTTAATCCGGACTATCCTTGAAAGAGGAAGCCCGGTGGGTATTTTCTAACGGAGTTACCATTTGATTTCCCCTTCTCGTTACTCTCTTGTTGCAAAACCCATTTCCTCATCCCCGTTTGCATCCCGAAAAGCTTCCGAAACCCATTTTCCATTCCTTGACCGACCTTATCTTTATTTCTTGCGTTGTGATCTCTTCAACCTGATATCCTTAACTTAGCAATCTCATCCCGACCATTGACTTAGTTTCTATGATCAAGGCCGCCAGCTCCCTGAGAGAGAACGACAAAACCGAGGTCTTACAAACCGCTGTACAATGGTTGCTTGGGCCCGTTTTGCTTTCCTCCAAGTTTGCAAGAATAAGACTCTTATGCTCTTCATACTCATGATATTCCTCCTTCATAATCGTCATAATGTTGCTTTCTGATGTATAATGAGATCAAGGATGATCAAATTATACAAAAGTCTAGGATCTTTTAGGTGGTTCTTTAAGTTTGAATGAAAGAATGAATGAATGGATGGTTTGGATGAATGAAATGGACGAACGAATGAATGAAATGAATGTGGGAATGGATGGAATGTAAGTTTCTTGAATGATTGAATGATATTAAAATGAATCTTGAGATTGAAACAAAGTAGAAACAAAATAAGATCAATGAAACACAAATGGAAACTCATGATTGGAATGATGAACGAATGAAACTTTGATAATGGCGTTGAAGGATCTTCAAGGATATAGGCACACCACCTTCAAGAACTCTTCAATTCTACCTATCATCGCCAAGGATGCCAACCCTAGGCTAGAAGTAGACGAATCTCCCTCAAGAGAAACAAAACTAGCACAAAAGCTAGATAGAAAACAACATCATGTTGAATTTGATTTGTATTTGTATTATTGAATGAATGAATTACAAGGCACCCTAAGGGGTCTATTTATACTAAATGAAGGCCCTTAGGCGTGTACATTCAAGAAAATAGAGTACATCTAGCTTACATCATCCTAAACAAGTATGATATCATAAAGATACAAATGTACATAAGCTAGATTAAAACTATGATAACTTGCTCGTTCCTTGTCCAAATTCCAAGATTCAAAAGCCATTGTGAAGCTCCCCTGATGTAGATCATTTGTTACTAGGATGACTTTCAGAACATCTTCACGGATCTTGAATTATAGAGCAAATTACCGAACCACCCTTGATGAAGCTATTTGGACATGTGATAAGCATGAGTGATTGAAGCTCCTTTTGTATGAAATCAAGCATTTGGCTCTCATGATGTATATTTGGGACCAAATCTACATCATTCCCCTCTAGTTGAAAAGAGTTTGTCCTCAAACTAGGAAGTTCTTCTCTATGTCCATAGTAGGGCTTAAGATCACTCACGTTGAAAGTACACGCAACGACAGTGTTGATGACGACCGCGACAAATCGGCAACGGCCACGGCAGATGTTATCGGCGGACGGTAACGGCATTTACGATCGATGACAATGATTTTTCCGTGGCTTTCGTTCGTGCGCTTGGGATGAAACTTGGCGGGCTGCTACCTTATGTTTTTTAAGGGTTTTCCGTGATTTTTTCGGATTTTTCCCGGGATGCTTTGGTCGGGCCTCGGGACGCTCTAAGTCGCCCCGATTCTTGGACACTCCATCAGCTTCCACTCGTCCTCTTTGCCTAAAATTTTGCAGGTCATTTCCTCGTCCCATTTAGCTATTTTACAATATTTTTAATGATTTTTTGGAGCCTTCCTTCGTCTCCTCCCGTGCCCGCTCGAGAAATAGCGATCCCGGGCCTAAAAACCCGAGGCCTCCGATGTCGAATGTCCAAAATAATTTGCAGTCCACTTCCCCTTGATTTTTAAAGAATTTAGAAACTTGCCTTGCCTTGTTCGAGCCCGCCCCTCGGACAAGCCCGGTGCCCCCGCGCGCGCATTGTAATCAAAGACACAGGGCACGCGACAGGCCGCGGCACGTGAGGACACAGGGCGAGGCGGACTTGGGCGAACTTGGTGGAACAAGCAAAGAAGGGGAGGATATGCGGTGGCGAGCGCCCGCGACGTGCCCCTCTTGCGAGGCGCGGGTGGGCTCCGGGACCGGTGAAGCATCGGATGCCGACGAGGCGTGGCAAATCGAGTGTCGGTGATGAAGCGGAGTCGGGCAATCGCAGCGGATCGCGATGCATCGTTCGCGGATGCCAGCGACCGCCCGGCGCGACGCAGCGGCGAAGCGACGCGATCGTCGGCGGCCGCTCGCGGCATGTCGCGGTAGTGTCGGCGGCGGCCGCGGCGATGTCGGCGACAACTGCGGCGATGTCGGCGACGGCGGCGACATCGGCGACATCGGCGACATCGGCGACGCTGCCGGCGACAACTGCGGCGATGTCGGCTACCCGGCGGCAGCCGGCGGCGGCCCGGCGACAACTGCGGCGATCTTGCCGGCGGCGGCGGCGACGCTGCCGGCGACAACTGCGGCGATGCCGATGCGGCGACGACACTATCGCCGATTATGGCGACGAATCTATTAACGACACTGTTGACGACACTATGTGACAATGATTTTTCGTGGCTTTCGTTCGTGCGCTTAGGATGAAACTTGGCGGGTTGCTCCCTTATGTTTTTTAAAGGTTTTCCGTGATTTTTCCGGATTTTTTCCGGGAGTCTTTGGCCAGGCCTCGGGACGCTCTAAGTCGCCCGGTTCCGGGACACTCCTCTAGCTTTCGATCGTCTGTTTTCCCTCAAATTTTGCAGATCTTTCCTTGTCCCATTTAGCTATTTTACAGTATTTTTAGTGATTTTTTGGAGCCTTCCTTAATCTCCTCCCGTGCCCGCTCGGGAAAAAGTTATCCCGAGCCTAAAACCCGGGGCATCCAACATCGAATGTGGAAAATAATTTGCAGTCTACTTCCCCTTGGTTTTTAAGGAATTTAGAAACTTTTCTTGCATTTTTCTGATTTTTCTACAATGTTTTGGAATTTTTTTCGTTTTCGCAAATAAAAAATTATATAAAATAACCCGGGCTGCGAAAAAATTCCGAAAAATGATTTTTAGTAAATTAACATTATTATCTACCCAGGGGTATCCTCGGAAAAAATTGGAAAAATCTAGAACTCAAAAAAAAGCCATGCCCATTTTTTTGTTAAAACTATGCCACTGGCCGTAGATGGAGTTATTCACTTAAAGCTCTTTATAGGGGAGATGCTTGGCAAGTGCTTGGCAAGTCTTTGACAGCGGCAATGATCGGCAATGACAGCGGCAACATCGCCGATAATGTCGGCGGCAATGAGCGTCCATGCATGGCGTGGCATGGCAACCTCGTCAAAGGCACTGTCGACATGC
>CM055892.1:6828253-6838253 GCA_029582165.1 Portulaca oleracea
CGGCTGGCGAGCGCGCATGCCGAGATGAGGCAGCGTGGCAAATCGAGTGTCGGCTGATGAAACGGGAGCCGTGCAATGCCGGCGATTGTCGACGGGCACACGATCCATTGAGATTCAGCCCTATGTCGCTTCGATTCGTCCCTCCCCCTCTCGTCCCTCCTCAATTAAAACTCATCCTTTCCCAAGAGGTTGAAGTTGCTCCCGAGCGAAGGATATGCTAAGTGTTGCTGCCGCTGGAAATTTGCTAAAGGCTGAGGGCGTCGGGGACGCATGCATGCCCCGGCAATAAGGAAACGCGTGCATATGCCAAGTGTCTGGAGGCGTGGACGTGGCGTGGAATTAAGAACGAGCGCCGCGCAGCCTGACGGAGAAAAAACGGATGCAAACACGTCCATGAGGTGACAGTACGGAGCCTAGGCCCGGGACGGCCGCCCGTCGCGACCCGGAGTCGTCTCCAACGAGGCGCGGGTGGGCACCGCAACCGACGAAGCATCGCATGCCGAGACGAGGCGGCGTGGCAAATCGAGTGTCGGCTGATGAAACGGGAGGCAGGCGTGCATGCGTCGCCGTCGGATGCCAGCGTCCGCCGGGCCGGCCGGACGGCAATGGCGACATCGGCGACGGCCGCGGCGATTTCCTCGACATCGGCGTCGATGTCGGCGGCGACGCCCGCCGCCAGCGTCGTCGGCGACGGCCATCGGCGGCCGCGGCGGCGAGATGTCGCCGATGTCGGCAGCTGCCGGCAACGGCAGCGATGTCAACGGCTGCGGCGAGCGCCGGCAATCGAAAACGGCCGGTACCAGCCGGCTGCGGCGACAAAGCGACACTGTCGACGACGCTGCGACAGAGTCGGCGACTTTGTCGTCGATCGCGGCGACATCGGCGGCGATACCATCGGCGATGTCGCGCGGCGGACGTCGGCAGCGGCGCCCGCGCGGCGGCTGTCGGCGACGACAAACGAATGTCGTCGTCATTCGCTAGCGACACTCGGTGGCTGCGTCGACACCGCAACGGCGATGTCGACGACTGCGGCAGCGTCGACGGCACGGCGGCCGACGGCGGCAATGGCGACGGCGGCAACGACATTCAGTGACAATGATTTTTCCGTGGCTTTCGTTCGTGCGCTTGGGATGAAACTTGGCGGGCTGCTACCTTATGTTTTTTAAGGGTTTTCCGTGATTTTTCCGGATTTTTCCCGGGATGCTTTGGCATGGCTTCGGGACGCTCTAAGTCGCCCCGATTTTGGGACACTCCATCAGCTTGCGCTCGTCCTTTTTGCCTAAAATTTTGCAGGTCATTTCGTCGTCCCATTTAGCTATTTTACAATATTTTTAATGATTTTTTGGAGCCTTCCTTCGTCTCCTCCCGTGCCCGCTCGAGAAATAGCGATCTCGGGCCTAAAACCCGAGGCATTCGATGTTGAATGTCCAAAATAATTTGCAGTCCACTTCCCCTCCATGTTGTTAAAATCGCGATCCGGATCGGTGGATCGTACGATCCTACGATCCAAATTTACCCCCACGATCCGGATCGCATTAGGATCGCCCAGTAGTTAGACTCGGACCAGGATCGTTCCAGGATCGTACAAACTCGTACGATCGTACGATCCTGAACGATCCATCGATCCTAGCTGATTTGCATAGAATGGGCCACTTTTTGGTTGGGTATTGTAAATGGGCCACTTTTTGCGTGTGGGTTTCATATTTCTTTCTCTTAGTAGCCCAAGCTGCTAAACCTACGTGAAAAGAAAAAAGTTAGCTTGCTTTTTTTAAAAAAAACATTGAAATTGAATAATTATTGAAAGAATCAGATGTTGGAGTCTAGGTTTTCACTCCAGTCTTGAGTCTTCACGCTGTTGTCCAACCCGTTCGTTGCCTCCTGCTCTTCGGACTCACGATTCTTGCCGCTCATTGCTTTTCAGAATAGAGACTCGTTGTTCTTCTTTGTTGCTTTCGGCACTTTGGTCTGTTTAGTTCTGGTCGCCTTTGCTCGTGATGGTATTCTTCTTTGCTCGTTGGTGGTTGCTCGTTGGTGTTACTAGGTGCTGCCTGTTGCTGCTCGTGAGTCAACAGTACAAACTATAAAGTAAGTTTTTTAAATCAAATTGCAATTGCTCGTGGTCGCTGGTGTTATCATTTTAGAAGTTGCAGATTGTAGTTTTTTAAAAGTTGGATGCATTGTGTGTTGTCATTTTGTGTAATTAAAATGAATAATAAATGTGATACTGTGATACTGTGATGCACTGATGTTATGAATTGTGATTCTTGAATGCTTAGTTCCTGTTTGGATGTGTATGGTACTATGGTAATTAAAATGAATCTTGAACTTGGAATTGTTATTAGAATCAATTGGATGAATAATAATTGTAATTGGAGACTTGGATAAAATGGTGATACTTCGTCTTGTCAAAGGAAAGATCCAGGTTTATTAAAATCAATGCTTCCTGTTTGGATGTGTATGGTACTTGGTTAAAATGAATAATAATTGTAATTGGATAAAATGAATAATAAATGTGTATGGTAATATGGTTTTGTGTGTTTGGTCAGGTATGACTTCTTGTTTGAAGATGTTGGTGACAAGTTTGATGATGAAATAGATAGAAACATCACTATCGGCACTGACGATAATGGCGTTAGCACTTTTGGCTACAATTTAGATGATCATGGTGTTCACATGAGATAGAAATTTAGTATTATTATTGTTATCTATAGTCTATACATGATGTTATGTTTCAGTAACTTTGGAAACAAATTCTCATTTATATTTAATTTTGTATCTTGGTAAACTAAGTAGCATGTAATGATCAAGATTATCGACCGAAGTAAGGGATAGATGCTTATGACGCGGAAAGTGGGGCTATTTATTGACGAATCTGCTAAAATTATGTTGATTTAGACCTTTTTAAGTGTGAAAATAAATTTATAGATGGTAAAATAGCTTTGTGCGTAGACTCTTACGATCCTCGATCAGATCCTTCGATCCGATCCTCGGAAGCCTTCATCGATCCTAACTAGAATCCCGATCCTAACAACCTTGCTTCCCCTTGATTTTTAAAGAATTTAGAAACTTGCCTTGCATTTTTCTGATTTTTCTACGATTTTTTGGAATTTTTTCCGTTTTTGCAAAAAAAACAATTATATAAAATAGCTCGGGCTGCGGAAAAATTCCGAAAAATGATTTTTAGCAAATTAACATTATTATCTACCCAGGGGTATCCACGGAAAAAATTGGAAAAATCTAGAACTCAAAAAAAAAAAAATCATGCCCATTTTTTTGTCAAAAGTATGCCACTGGCCGTAGATGGAGTTATTCACTTAAAGCTCTTTAGAGGGGAGGTGCTTGGCAAGTGCTGGGGCAGCGACAGTGCCAGCGGCTGTCGACGACAGCAAGCGACGCTGTCAAGACAACGTTGAAAGAAAGGGCGCTGTCCACCGTGGCATTTCTCCCGTCCGCGATCCTCGTTCGCCCTCGCGCATGCTCGAGCGAACGTGGGTCGGCACCGACCCCGTGTTCGAGCCCGCTCCCCGGACAAGCCGGTGCCCCCGTGTGCGCATTATAATCAAAGACACAGGCACGAGGACACGAGCGGGGCGGACTTGGCAGAACTTGGCGGAACAGGCGAAGAAAGGGGGGGGAGGGATATGCTGTGGCGGGCCCACCCCTGCAACGTGCCCCTCTTGCGAGGCGCGGGTGGGCTCCACGACCGGTGAAGCATCGGATGCCGAGACGAAGCGGCGTAGCAAATCGAGTGTCGGCTGATGAAACGAGAACTGTGATCTGCGTTGTCGGCGACGGACAATGCATGCATCGTTCGCGGATGCCCGTCTCGCCGCACGGCGCGTAGCGATAGCGAGTGACCGCGATCGTCGGCAGCCGCCGCGATAGTGTCCACGCAGCGATGTCGGCGGCGGCCGCGGCGATGTCGGCGACAACTGCGGCGATGTCGGCGGCGACAAGCCCGGCCCGGCGCCGGCGGCGGCGACGCTGTCGGCGACAACTGCGGCGATGTCGGCGATTGCCGGCCGACGCCGGCGGCGGCCGGCAACAACTGCGGCGATCGCCGGCGGCCGGCCGACATCGCGTCGGCGACGACACTGCGGCGATCGCGACAGCGGCGGCCGATGACACTATCGGCGACAACTGCGGCGATGCAGCGGCGGCGATCGCTATCGCGACTTGTCGACGACACTCTGTGACAATGATTTTTCCGTGGCTTTCGTTCGTGCGCTTGGGATGAAACTTGGCGGGCTGCTGATGTGTAATGGGATCAAGGATGATCACATTACACAGCAATATAAGGATCTTTAAACTTGGGGTTGGATAGATTGATTCTTGATCACAAGAATGAATGAATAAAGATGGAAATTGAGTGTAAATGAATGAATAATGGATGATGGATGAATGGATGGATGGATGAACGAATGAGTGGGGATGTATTCTGGTTGGTATGGAAAAGAATGGAATGAAAATGCAATGGAAATCAAAAGATTCAAAAGAATAGATTGAAACTTACAACAAGAATGAATCGTTTGATGGAATGATAAACGGCTTGGGATCTTCTAAGGAGATACAGATTCACCACTCCTAGAATCCTCCAACTCTTCCTATCACCATCTAAGATAGCGAATCTTAGAATAGAAGAAGAGATTCAAAAGACTCTCCCTCAAGAGAACCAATTCTAGCACACAAGCTAGAGAGAAAACACAATGTGTTTACTTTGTATTTGATATAAGATGTAATGAATGAATACAATGGCACCCTAGGGGGTCTATTTATACTACTCTTAGGATCCCTTGGACGTGTACCTAGGGTTCAAGAAACCAAGAATCAACTATTACATCATATATCCTATTTATGACATCATAAACTCTAAAATACAACTCTAGAAAGAAATTGCTATAACTCCTTCAATACTTATCCGTTTTCAATGATTCAAAAACCATTGGAAAGCTTATTTAAAGAGCTCCAATATGTCTTTTGATGATTTCCTCAATAGATGTATGGATCTAGAGTTATAGAGCAAAATATCGAACTGTACTTGATGGAGTCCTTTGCTGCCGTGAGAGATGACTTCTCAATAAGGACTTGAGAGTTATTTATGCTCATTGATGTCCTCCAAATGTGAGAGTAACTCCATGTAAGCTAGAATACCATCAAGGTCCTTCATGCTTTCTTCCTTGAGCTAATAAACCCATGTAGTTGTTGATACCCAAGGCGACATTTGTAGCTTCTAGCTGGATAGAGGTCCTTTAGCTAGGCCTTGATGTATATAGCTAGGCAAATATACATCAGCTGCTTCCTTATGTGTTTTAAAGGTTTTCCGTGATTTTTCCGAATTTTTTCCGGGAGTCTTTGGCCAGGCCTCGGGACGCTCTAAGTCGCCCGGTTCCGGGATACTCCTCTAGCTTTCGATCGTCCGTTTTCCCTCAAATTTTGCAGATCATTTCCTTGTCCCATTTAGCTATTTTACAATATTTATGTGATTTTTTGGAGCCTTCCTTCGTCTCCTCCCGTGCCCGCTCGGGAAAAAGCGATTACGGGCCTAAAACCCGGGGCATCCGACGTCGGATGTGCAAAATAATTGGCAGTCTACTTCCCCTTGATTTTTAAGGAATTTAGAAACTTGCCTTGCATTTTTCTGATTTTTCTACGATTTTTTGGAATTTTTCTGTTTTCGCAAATAAAAAATTATATAAAATAACCCGGGCTGCGAAAAAATTCCGAAAAATGATTTTTAGTAAATTAACATTATTATCTACCCAGGGGTCTCCTCGGAAAAAATTGGAAAAATCTAGAACTCAAAAAAAAGCCATGCCCATTTTTTTGTCAAAACTATGCCACTGGCCGTAGATGGAGTTATTCACTTAAAGCTCTTTATAGGGGAGGTGCTTGGCAAGTCTTTGAGGCGGCGATGCGGCGACGATCGGCGACAATGGCGACATCGGCGGCGTCCATGCATGTCGTGGAATGGCAACCTCGTCGAAAACCTTGTCGACGTGCGGCCATCACCGAACACATCTGGACGGATGATGGAACAACGAGGCTCGGGTTGCCTCGGGAAGCGTGCCAAGCGTGAAAAAGTTACCGATCGATTCGGTTGCCTCGGATATTTATGCCTTGCTGTCCCGGGTGTCTTCGGTAGTGTTTCTTGACGTCCGCGGTCGGTGGCATCCGCATTTGTTGCGGAGTCGCCACCACGGGTGAGGGCTTGCCGCCCCTCACCCGCAACGGCGGCCGCCCCTCTAGGCAGCGGGGGTGTTCGTCGATAATTAACGATGGTGGGCCACCTTGCCTTGTCCCCAGCCCGCCATCGTTAGCTGCCTTTAGAGCCAAGCTATAGGTTGCGCCTTTTGTTGCCCGACCTCGACCCGGGGCGGACGATGGGTTGTTGGGGCCTTCGGGTCCTGGCGAACCTTGATGCTCGCGGTACGGTGGCAGTCTCATTGGTCGTGGGATTAATGTGGAGGGATGATGCCTCCCTTGTGTGGGATAATTGTCGCAAGTGCGGTGGCAGTCTCTTCGGAATTTGAAGCTAGAGGTGTCAGAAAAGTTACCACAGGGATAACTGGCTTGTGGCAGCCAAGCGTTCGAAGCGACCTTGCTTTTTGATCCTTCGATGTCGGCTCTTCATATCATTGTGAAGCAGAATTCACCAAGTGTTGGATTGTTCACCCACTAATAGGGAATGTGAGCTGGGTTTAGACCGTCGTGAGACAGGTTAGTTTTACCCTACTAATGACAGTGTCGCGATGGTAATTCAACCTAGGATGAGAGGAACCGTTGATTCGCACAATTGGTCATCGTGCTTAGTTGAAACGATGCATGCGCCCTAAGTCAGAATCCGGGCCAGAAGCGATGCATGCGCCCGCCGCCCGATTGTCGACCTGCAGTAGGGACTTCGGCCCCAAGGGCACGTGTCGTAGGCTAAGCTAGCGCGGCGGATGCGCCTCGAGGGCCGCCTTGAAGTACAATTCCTACTGAGCGGCGGGTTGAATCCTTTGCAGACGACTTAAATACGCGACAGGGTATTGTAAGTGGCAGAGTGGCCTTGCTGCCACGATCCACTGAGATTCAGCCCTATGTTGCTTCGATTCGTCTCTCCCCCTCTCGACCCTCCTCAATTAAATCCCATCCTTTCCCAAGAGGTTGAAGTTGCTCCCAAGCGAAGGATATGCTAAGTGTTCTTTGCATTGAAATTTGCTAAGAAATTTGAGGGCGTCGGGGACGCATGCATGCCCCGGCGATAAGGAAATGCGTGCATATGCCAAGTGTCTGGAGGCGTGGCCGTGGCGCTTAATTAAGACCGAGCGCCGCGCGGACTGACGGAGAAAAAACGGATGCAAACACATCCATGAGGAGACGATCTGAGCCTAGGCGGGGCGACCGCCGCCGCGACACGAGTCGTCTCCCGAGGCGCGGGTGGGCACCGCAACCGACGAAGCATCGCATGCCGAGACGAGGCGGCGCGGCAAATCGAGTGTTGGCTGATCAAACGGGAGCCGGGCAATGTCGGCGACTGTCGACGGGCAATGCATGCGTCCTTCGTCGGATGCCAAGCGTTCGCCGAACGCACGGCGGGCAACGATGGCGACATCGCTTATCGATGGCCCGCCAGCGATTTCCGCGACGGCCCGACATCAATGTCGATGGCTGGCGAGGCCCGGCGGCGCGGCGTCGAACGGCAACGGTGTCTGTCGGCAGCGACAGCGGCGATGTCGGCAACGCTGCGATAGTGTCGGCAGCGGCGGTCGTATCGTCGCGCAGCGACAGCTGTCGGCGGCAACCGGCAGCGATAATGTCGCGGCAGCGTCGATAACGGCGCCAGTCGCGATTTAAATCGGCGAACAGCGGCGATAGTTATAGTTAGTGACAATGATTTTTCCCTGGCTTTCGTTCGTGCGCTTGGGATGAAACTTGGCGGGCTGCTACCTTATGTTTATTAAGGGTTTTCCGTGATTTTTCCGGATTTTTCCCGGTATGCTTTGGCCGGGCCTCGGGACGCTCTAAGTCGCCCCGATTCCGGGACACTCCATCAGCTTCCGCTCGTCCTCTTTGCCTAAAATTTTGCAGGTCATTTCCATGTCCCATTTAGCTATTTTACAATATTTTTAATGATTTTTTGGAGCCTTCCTTCGTCTCCTCCCGTGCCCGCTCGGGAAGTAGCGATCCCGGGCCTAAAACCCGAGGCATCTAATTTCGAATGTGCAATATAATTTGCAGTCCACTTCCCCTTGATTTTTAAAGAATTTAGAAACTTGCCTTGCATTTTTCTGATTTTTCTACGATTTTTTGGAATGTTTTCCGTTTTCACAAAAAACAAATTATATAAAATAGCCCGGGCTGCGAAAAATTCCGAAAAATGATTTTTAGCAAATTAACATTATTATCTACCCAGGGGTATCCTCGGAAAAAATTCGAAAAATCTAGAACTCAAAAAAAATGCCATGCCCATTTTTTTGTCAAAAGTATGCCACTGGCCGTAGATGGAGTTATTCACTTAAAGCTCTTTAGAGGGGAGGTGCTTGGCAAGTGCTGGGGCAAGGAAAGTGCCAGCGGCTGTCGACGACAGCGAGCGACACTGTCAAGACCACGTTGAAAAAGGGGCGCTATCCACCGTGGCATTAGTCCCGTCTGCGATCCTCGTACGCCCTCGCGCATGCTCGAGCGAACGTGGGTCGGCACCGACCCCGCGTTCGAGCCCGCCCCCCGGACAAGCCCGGTGTCCCCGCTCGCACATTATAATCAAAGACACAGGGCACAGGGCACAGGGCACAGGGACACAGGGGCGTGGGGGCGGAACAGGCGAAGAAAGGGGGGTGGAGGGGAGGGATATGTTGTGGCGGGCCCGCCCCCGCCACGTGTCCCTCTTGCGAGGCGCGGGTGGGCTACGACCGATGAAGCATCGGATGCCGAGACGAGGCGGCGTGGCAAATCGAGTGTCGGCTGATGAAACGGGAGCCGGGCAATGCCGGCGATTGTCGACGGACAATGCATGCATCGTTCGCCGGATGCCAAGCGTCCCGCCCGGGCACGGCGCATGACGACAGCGAGCAACAGCGATCGTCGGCGGCCGCTCGCGGCGATGTCCGCAGCGATGTCGGCGATAGCCCGCGGCGATGTCGGCGACCTGTAGCGATGTCGGCCGGCGCGGCAGCCATCGGCAGCGGCGGCCGGCGACAACTGCGGCGATGCGATGGCGGCGACAACGTCGGCGATGCTGCGGCGATCTGCGGCGGCGACGACACGCATCGGCGACAACTGCGGCGATGCCGACTCTGACGGCGACACTATCGGCGACAACTGCGGCGGTGCCTCGACGGCGGCGACGCTGTCGGCGACAACTGCGACATTGCCGGCGATAGCGGCGACATTGTCGACCACCCCGCGATCGGCGGCTGCGACATCGGCGACAACTGCGGCGATCTACACTAAAGTGTCGGCGACGATACTCTGTGACAATGATTTTTTCGTGGCTTTCGTTTGTGCGCTTGGGATGAAACTTGGCGGGCTGCTTCCTTATGTTTTTTAAAGGTTTTCCGTGTTTTTTTCGGATTTTTTCCGGGAGTCTTTGGCCAGGCCTGGGGACGCTCTAAGTCGCCCGGTTTCGCGACACTCCTCTAGCTTTCGATCGTCCGTTTTCCCTCAAATTTTGCAGATCATTTCCTTGTCCTATTTAGCTATTTTACAGTATTTTTAGTGATTTTTTGGAGCCTTCGTTCGTCTCCTCCCGTGCCCGCTCGGGAAAAAGCGATCCCGGGCCTAAAACCCGGGGCATCCGACATCGGATGTGCAAAATAATTTGCAGTCTACTTCCCCTTGATTTTTAAGGAATTTAGAAACTTGCCTTGCATTTTTCTAATTTTTGGAATTTTTCCGTTTTCGCAAATAAAAAATTATATAAAATAACCCGGGCTGCGAAAAAATTCCGAAAAATGATTTTTAGTAAATTAACATTATTATCTACCCAAGGGTATCCTAGGAAAATATTTGAAAATTCTAG
>CM055892.1:6845753-6848253 GCA_029582165.1 Portulaca oleracea
TTGTTCACCCACCAATAGGGAGCGTGGTGGGTTTAGTCGTCGTGAGGCAGCTAGTTTTACGGCCCGATGACAATGTCGCGATGGTAATTCAACCTAGTGCGAGAGGACCGTTGATTCGCACAATTGGTCATCGCGCTTGGTTGAAAAGCGATGGCGTGGCTTACCGTCTTGGATTATGGTGAAACGCCTCTAAGTCGAATCGGGCGAAGCGCATGCGCTCGCCGCGTTGCCGACTGCGATGAGGGGCTTGGCCCCGAGCGCGTGTCGTAGGCTAAGCCGGTAGCGGATCGCCCGAGGGCCGCCTTGAAGTACAATTCCTACCGAGCGGCTGGTTGAATCCTTTGCAGACGACTAAAATACGCGACGGGGTATTTTAAGTGGCAGAGTGGCCTTGCTGCCACGATCCACTGAGATTCAGCCCTATGTTGCTTCGATTCGTCCCTCCCCCTCTCGACCCTCCTCAATTAAACCCCTTCCTTTCCCAAGAGGTTGAAGTTGCTCTCGAGCGAAGGATATGCTAAGTGTTGCTGCCGCTGGAAATTTGCTAAGGGCTGAGGGCGTCGGGGACGCATGCATGCCCCGGCGATAAGGAAATGCGTGCATATGCCAAGTGTCTAGAGGCGTAGCCGTGGCGCTGAATTAAGATCGAGCGCCGCGCGGCCTGACGGAGAACAAACGGATGCAAACACATCCATGAGGAGAAATGACGGAGCCTAGGCCCGGGACGACCGTCCGCCGCGACCCGGAGTCGTCTCCACCGAGGCGCGGGTGGGTACCGCAACCGACGAAGCATCGCATGCCGAGACGAGGCGGCATGGCAAATCTGCGGCTGTCGGCCGACGGCAATGCGTCCTTCGCCGTCGGATGCCAGCGTCGCCGGCCGCGCCGCGGACGGCAATGGCGACAATGGCGGCAGCGCATGCGATTTCCGCGGCGGCCCGGCGTCGATGTCGACAACGGCCCGCCACGGCGTCGTCGGCAACACGGCTTGCCTGTCGGCAACGCGGCGATATCGCCGGCGATGTCGGCAGCTGCCGACAGCATGGCGATGTCGGCGACAACTGCGGCGATGTCGGCGACTTTGTCGTCGACTGCGAGTGACACTATCGGCGGCGACCAACGGCGATGTCGCGGCGGCGTCGGCGACAACCCGGCTGCGTAAATCGTTGCGGCGACATTGGCGCTTCTAGCTGACAACATCGCTAGCCGACACAGCGCGGCGGCAGTGTAAATCGGCGACGACGGCGGCAGCGGCGATCGATGACAATGATTTTTCCGTGGCTTTCGTTCGTGCGCTTGGGATGAAACTTGGCGGGCTGCTACCTTATGTTTTTAAGGGTTTTCCGTGATTTTTCTCGATTTTTCCTGGGATGCTTTGGCCGGGCCTCGGGACGCTCTAAGTCGCCCCGATTCCGGGACACTCCATCAGCTTCCGCTCGTCCTCTTTGCCTAAAATTTTGCAGGTCATTTCCTTGTCCCATTTAGATATTTTACAATATTTTTAATGATTTTTTGGAGCCTTCCTTCGTCTCCTCCCGTGCCCGCTCGGGAAATAGCGATCCCGAGCCAAAAACCGGCCAATGCCGGCGACTGTCGACGGACAATGCATGCATCGTTCGCCGGATGCCAAGCGTCCCGCCCGGGCATGGCGCATGATGGCCAGCGGCGACGCGATCGTCGGCAGCCGCCGCGGCGAGTCGCGTCGATGTCGGCGGCGGCCGCGGCGATGTCGGCGACAACTGCCGCGGCGATGTCGGCGACGCCATCGGCGGCAGCGACATCGCGACGGCGACGGCGACAGCGCCGGCGACATCGGCGACAACTGCGGCGATGCCGGCGACGGCGGCGACGACATCGGCGACATCGGCGACGATGTCGACGACACTCTGTGACAATGATTTTTCCATGGCTTTCGTTCGTGCGCTTGGGATGAAACTTGGCGGGCTGCTTCCTTATGTTTTTTAAAGGTTTTCCGTGATTTTTTTCGGATTTTTTCTGGGAGTCTTTGGCCAGGCCTCGGGACGCTCTAAGTCGCCCGGTTCCGGGACACTCCTCTAGCTTTTGATCGTCCGTTTTCCCTCAAATTTTGCAGATCATTTCCTTGTCCCATTTAGCTATTTTACAGTATTTTTAGTGATTTTTTGGAGCCTTCCTTCGTCTCCTTCCGTGCCCGCTCGGGAAAAAGCGATCCCGTGCATAAAACCCGGGGCATCCGACGTCGGATGTGCAAAATAATTTGCAGTCTACTTCGCCTTGATTTTTAAGGAATTTAGAAACTTGCCTTGCATTTTTCTGATTTTTCTACGATTTTTAGGAATTTTTCCGTTTTCGCAAATAAAAAATTATATAAAATAACCCGGGATGCGAAAAAATTCCGAAAAATGATATTTAGTAAATTAACATTATTATCTACCCAGGGGTATCCTCGTTGGAAAAATCTAGAACTCAAAAAAAAGCCATGCCCATTTTTTTGTCAAAAGTATGCCACTGGCCGTAGATG
>CM055892.1:6853253-6863253 GCA_029582165.1 Portulaca oleracea
GACATTGCGGCGATGCGCGGCGGTGGCGGCGATGTCGGCGATGCTGCGGCGATCGCGGCGGCGACCAGCGACACTATCGGCGACAACTGCGGCGGTGCCGGCGGCGGCCAGCGACCGCTGTCGGCGACCGCTGCGGCGATCTGCGACGGCGGCGGCGACGCATCGGCGACAACTGCGGCGATCGGCGGCGGCGTCGCCGCGGCGGCGATGCGACGACGGCGGCGACATTGTCGGCGACACTACGGCGGTGCCAACGACAGCGACCGACGCTCGGCGACCGCTGCGGCGATGTCGCGGCGGCGATGTCGGCGACTGCGAACGACACTGTCGACGACACTCTGTGACAATGATTTTTCCGTGGCTCTCGTTCGTGCGCTTGGGATGAAACTTGGCGGGCTGCTTCATTATGTTTTTTAAAGGTTTTCCGTGATTTTTCCGGATTTTTTCCGGGAGTCTTTGGCCAGGCCTCGGGACGCTCTAAGTCGCCCGGTTCCGGGACACTCCTCTAGCTTTCGATCGTCCGTTTTCACTCAAATTTTGCAGATCATTTCCTTGTCCCATTTAGCTATTTTACAGTATTTTTAGTGATTTTTTGGAGCCTTCCTTCGTCTTCTCCCGTGCCCGCTCGGGAAAAAGCGATCCCGGGCCTAAAACCCGAGGCATCCAACGTGGGATGTGTAAAATAATTTGCAGTCTTATTTCCCTCTATTTTTAAGGAATTTAGAAACTTGCTTTGCATTTTTTCTGATTTTTCTACGATTTTTTGGAATTTTTTCCGTTTTCGCAAATAAAAAATTATATAAAATAACCCGGGCAGCGAAAAAATTCCGAAAAAGAATTTTTAGTAAATAAATATTATTATCTACCCAGGGGTATCCTCGAAAAAAATTGGAAAAATCTAGAACTCAAAAAAAAGCCATGCCCATTTTTTTTGTCAAAACTATGCCACTGGCCGTAGATGGAGTTATTCACTTAAAGCTCTTTATAGGGGAGGTGCTTGGCAAGTCTTTGGGGCAGCGGCGATGATCGTTGACGACCAATGACACGGCAATGGCGACATTTACAGTCGGCGGTCCATGGCGTGGCATGGCAACCTCGTCAAAACGCTTATCGACATGCGGCCATGCACCGAACCTGTCCCGGACGGATGATGGAACAACGAGGCTCGGGTTGCCTCGGGAATCGTGCCAAGCGTGAAAAAGTTGCCGATCGATACGGTTGCCTCGGATATTGATGCCTTGCTGTCCCGGTGTGCTTCGGTAGTGTTTCGTGACGTTCGCGGTCGGTGGCATCCGCATTTGTTGCGGAGTCGCCACTAAGGGTGAGGGCGTGCCCCCCCTCACCCACAACGGCGGCCGCCCCTCTAGGCAGCGGGGCTGTTTGTCGGTAATTAACGATGGTGGGCCACCTTGCCTTGTCCCCAGCCCGCCATCGTTAGCTGCCTTTAGAGCCAAGCTATAGGTTGCGCCTTTTGTTGCTGATGTAGATTTGGTTCCAAACCTACATCATGGAAGCCAAATACTTAGCTACATTGAAAAGGAGCTTGAAACTATCACATTTGGTTTACATTCGAATGGTCTACGATTTGCTCTCTAACTCAAGAACCATAAGGCTATCATCGAAGACGTCCTAGAGTGGGTTAATCTACATTCAAAGAGCTTTCATATGGTTCAAAAATCTTTAAATTTGGATAAGAATTGAGAGAGTTATCATCAAATGTAATCTAGCTTAGTTCATTTGTTTCTTTATGATGTCATTCTTGTATTAGATGATGTAAGCTAGTTTACTCCTTTTTCTTGATTTGTACACGCCTAAGGGGGCTACCATTTAGTATAAATAGACCCCTTGGGTGCCTTGTAATCTCATTCAATTCAATTCAAATTCAATCAAATACAAACAAACACATGATGTTGTTGTTTTCCTCTCTAGCTTTGTGCTAGTTCTATTCGATTCTCTTGAGGGAGAACGAGATATTCTCCTTCTTCTATCCAAGGTTGGCATCCTTGGTGGTGAAAGGAAGGAATTGAAGAGTCTTGAATGTGGTGTGCCTTTATCCTTCAAGGGAGCTTCAATCGCCATTATCATTCATCCATCCAAACGACATTCAACAAGAATTCAACAAGAATTCATCAAGAATTCAACAAGAATTCATCAAGCACCCAAAAGTATTCAAACCGTCCATCATTCGTTCATCATAATACATTCATTTGGTAATCATCTTTCATAGTTCTTTCCATCCTTTCTATCCATTTCCATTCCATTTTCGCACCTTAAGAACTTTGAGAAGGGAGATTTTCATCTTCGCTTTTAAAGATCCTTAATCCTTTTGTGTAATGTGATCTTGTGATCCCATTATACATCAAAATTGGTATCAGAGCTTAGGAGATTGATTCTCTTAGTTCTTGATCCATCTTTTCACCATCTTTCCATCAAAAATCCATCCCCACCATCCCACCATCATCACGCCACCATCGTTCTTCCAAGAACCCATCAAGAACTCATAAAGAACAATCAACTCCACAAAAAACCCCATAGCCCAAACACATTTTGCCCAAACACAAATTCCCTCTCGTCCTTTACCCAACCAAATCCCCTAAACCGTGAACCTTGCAATCTTTTTCACCAAAGATTGATCAAGATGAACGATTCTAACACATCCGCACCTACTCCAATGGAACCCCAAGAAGATGTTGAAGCCTTGAAGAGAAAAATCGCCAATCTCAACGATCAACTTAAGAGATACATGCATCTACAACACAGGGTGAATCGTGGAGATAGTGAAATCAATGAAAGTGATGAAGAAGTGCCTCAAAGACGTCCCCCAAGGGAGGAACGTTTCGATTTCAAAGTGGAGATCCCCGAATTTGACGGTAATCTTGATCCTGAAAACTTTTTAGATTGGATGCAAACCGTTGAACGTGTATTTGATCTTAAGGAGGTCCAAGTTGAAAAGAAGGTCAAATATGTGGCTCTTAAATTGCGGAAACATGCGTCCATTTGATGGACCAATTTGCAAAAGAAGAGGCAAGTTAAAGGCAAGGACAAGATAAGAACGTGGGATAAGATGAAGAAGAAGCTCCAAGAGAAGTTTCTACCACCAAGTTATCTCCAAGATAACTACTACAAGTTACAACGATTGGTTCAAGGAAGCAAAAGTGTGGAGGATTACACAAAGGAATTTGAGCATATTCTTTGGCGTTGTGATCTCCAAGAGGATGAACCTCAAACTTTGGTACGTTTTCTATATGGTCTAAATGATTGGATTCGTAACATTGTTGAATTACATCCTTACCAATCTTTGAACGAATTGAGTTCTTTGGCCTTAAAGGTAGAAAGGCAAAGAAAGGAAAGAGGAAAAGAAAATGTGACCAAATACCAAACCTCGTACAAACCCCCACAAAACACACGCCCATACAATCCATCACAAAAACCCACATTTCCCACAAAACAACCAAACACAAGAGCACCACAAAATCAACCCCCATCCATTCCCAAACCCCACGTCCAAGAACCAAAACCCCTAGCCCCAAGAAGGTGTTTTCGTTGCCAAGGCTTAAGACATTATGCCTCGGAGTGTCCTAACAAAAGAGTAGTATCTTTGGTGGAATATCAAAGTGCTTTGTATGTAGAGCCGAAGTATCATCAGGATGAACATGAGAAAGAAAATGACGTGAATGAGGAAGAGGAGGTAGAAGAGGCCGATGAAGGAGAAATGCTAGTAGTAAGAAGGGCCTTAAGTGTTGCTAGTGTCCCAAACGAGCTAGAACAAAGGGAGAACATCTTTCACACAAGATGTACTATTCAAGGCAAGGTGTGTTCTCTAATCATTGATGGAGGAAGTTGCACTAATTCCGCCTCTACACCCATGGTGAACAAACTACAATTGGAGGTTAGTCCACACCCATTCCATTACACCATTCAATGGCTAAGTCATGGGAAGGGAATTCGAGTGGTTCATCGTGTTCTTGTAAGTCTTTCTATTGGAAGAAGCTACAAAGATTCTATTTGGTGTGATGTATATCCTATGGATGCTTGTCATATTTTGCTTGGGAGACCTTGGCTTTTTGATAGGCATGTCACGCATGATGGGAGAATGAACACATACTCGTTTATTCTCAACAAAAAGAAGATCATTTTGGCTCCTCTCTCACCATCATCGATCATACGTCCCCAACAACAACCACAAAAGGAGGAGACTAACATTGTGACATTCATGAAGGCCGAACATCATGAATTTCAAGAGCATAAAGATCTTATTCTAGCAAACTTGGAGGAGGAAGAAGCGTCCCCAACTGTTGAGCATGCACGTCTTCACCCTCTTTTGGAACGTTTCAAACACTTGTTCCCAAAAGAGATGCCCAAGGGATTACCTCAGGGAAGAGAAATTGAGCACAAGATTGATCTAGTTCCGGGTTCTATGCTCCCCAACAAACCGGCCTACCGAATGAATCCAAAAGAAGCTCAAGAAGTACAAAGGCAAGTAGATGAGCTTTTATCCAAAGGCTTGGTGCGTGAAAGCATGAGTCCATGTGCCGTTCCGGTCTTACTTGTGCCCAAGAAAGATGGCTCTCAAAGAATGTGTATGGATTGTCGAGCCATAAACAAAATCACAATCAAGTATAGATTCCCAATCCCACGCCTTGAGGATCTACTTGATGAGCTACATGGAAGTGTTGTGTTCTCTAAAGTTGATTTGAGGAGTGGATATCATCAAATAAGGATTCATGAAGGAGACGAGTGGAAAACGACATTCAAGACCAAGGAAGGATTATATGAGTGGCTTGTGATGCCATTTGGTCTTACAAATGCACCATATACCTTTATGCGCTTAATGAATCATGTATTGAAGCCTCTTATTGGTAAATGTGTTGTAGTTTACTTTGATGATATTCTTGTATATAGTAGAAGTGAAAGAGAACATGTGAAGCATCTAGAGTCGGTCATGTACATCTTGGAGAAGGAGAAGCTATACGCCAATTTGGAGAAATGCCATTTCTTCTCATCCAAGATTGTGTTCCTTGGATATGTTCTTTCACAAGAAGGAATACAAGTCGACAAGGAGAAGGTGAAAGCTATTCAAGAGTGGCCTACACCAAAGACCATTCATGAGGTACGAAGCTTTCATGGATTAGCATCTTTCTATAGAAGGTTTATAAAGAACTTTAGCTCCATTCTTGCACCTATGACCGAATTGTTGAAAGGAAAGGAGTTTACATGGACTAAAGGTGCTAATGAAGCGTTTGAAGTGATTAAGGAGAAATTGTGTCATGCACCTATTCTTGCTTTACCATGTTTTGACAAAGTGTTTGAAGTTGAAGTGGATGCAAGTGGAGTAGGAATTGGAGCCGTCCTAACCCAAGAAGGCCGCCCCATTTCTTACTTTAGTGAGAAGTTGAATGAAGCTAAGAGGAAGTATAGCACCTATGATAAAGAGTTCTATGCCATCATAAGAGCTCTTGAGCATTGGAGACATTATCTTCTAAGTGGTGAATTCATCTTACATAGTGATCATGAGGCTCTTAAGTTCATCGAAGGGCAACACAAGTTAAACCTAAGGCATGCTAAATGGGTAGAGTATATGCAAGCATTCCACTTTGTGATCAAACATAAGGCGGGACATCTCAACAAAGGAGCGGATGCTTTGTCAAGAAGGTACTTACTTACCCATGTTTTAGATTCAAGAGTCCTTGGTTTTGAGCATATCAAAGAGTTGTATTAAAATGATGAGGATTTCAAGGAGGTTTATGAGCTTTGTAAGAAGCACCCTCACCAACTATTCCACATTGAAAATGGATTCCTCTTCAAAGGGAATCAACTTTGTATTCCTAAAAGTAGCATTCGAGAGTTGTTGATCATGGAGGTCCATGGAGGATCCTTGGCGGGTCACTTTGGAATTGAAAAGACCTACCTTATGATGAAGGAGCATTATTTTTGGCCAAGCATGATAAAAGATGTTGAGCATATGGTAAAGAGGTGTAATACTTGCAATATTTCAAAGGCTCACGCTTTACCACAAGGATTGTATACTCCTTTGCCCATTCCACATCATCCATGGGAAGATGTGAGTTTAGACTTCGTTGTTGGTCTACCAAGAACAAAAAGAGGCAAAGATTCTATCATGGTGGTCGTTGATAGATTTTCCAAGATGGCTCATTTTATTCCATGCCATACTACTTATGATGCTACTAAGGTTGCAAACCTTTATTTTGAGGAAATAGTGAAGCTACATGGCATTCCAAAGACCATGGTAAGTGATCGAGATTCCAAGTTCCTTAGTCATTTTTGGCTTACTTTATGGAAGAAGCTTGGTACAACCTTGAAGTTTAGCACCGCATGTCATCCACAAACGGATGGACAAACCAAGTGACTAATCGAACTTTGGGAGCTCTTTTCGGATATTGGTGAGTAAAGACAAGAAGGGTTGGGATACTCTTCTATGTGCTGAATTTGCCTTCAATCGAAGTCCAAGTAAAGCCACAGGGTTATCACCTTTTCAAGTTGTTTATGGAAGGAACCCTCTCCAACCTATGGATCTCACGCCCATCTCTACATCAACAAAGTTTAGCTTTGAAGCTAACAAAAGGGTGGAAGAGATTAAGTAGCTACATGAGGAGGTTCGAGCTAAAATTGAGAAGTATACCTCAAGTGTATCAAGTAGGGTGAATAAATCAAGGAAGAAGGTTGTATTTGAACCGGGAGACCTTGTTTGGATTCACTTGAAGAAAGAAAGATTTCCTTCTAAGAGGAAAGGTAAGCTTGCACCAAGGGGAGATGGTCCTTACAAAGTTTTGGAGAAGATTGGTGATAACGCTTATAAATTGCAACTTGGAGAAGACTATGAAGGGAGTTGCACTTTTAATGTGAGTGATCTCAAGCCCTTCTATGGAGAGATTGGAGAACTTCCTAGTTTGAGGACAAACTCTTTTCAACTAGGGGGGAATGATGTAGATTTGGTTCCAAACCTACATCATGGAAGCCAAATACTTAGCTACATTGAAAAGGAGCTTGAAACTATCACATTTGGTTTACATTTGAATGGTCTTAACCATGGAGGAGTGATGATTTGCTCTCTAACTCAAGAACCATAAGGCTATCATGGAAGACGTCCTAGAGTGGGTTAATCTACATTCAAAGAGCTTTCATATGGTTCAAGAATCTTTAAATTTGGATAAGAATTGAGAGAGTTATCATCAAATGTAATCTAGCTTAGTTCATTTGTTTCTTTATGATGTCATTCTTGTATTAGATGATGTAAGCTAGTTTACTCCTTTTTCTTGATTTGTACACGCCTAAGGGGGCTACCATTTAGTATAAATAGACCCCTTGGGTGCCTTGTAATCTCATTCAATTCAATTCAAATTCAATCAAATACAAACAAACACATGATGTTGTTGTTTTCCTCTCTAGCTTTGTGCTAGTTCTATTCGTTTCTCTTGAGGGAGAACGAGATATTCCCCTTCTTCTATCCAAGGTTGGCATCCTTGGTGGTGAAAGGAAGGAATTGAAGAGTCTTGAAGGTGGTGTGCCTTTATCCTTCAAGGGAGCTTCAATCGCCATTATCATTCATCCATCCAAACGACATTCAACAAGAATTCAACAAGAATTCATCAAGCACCCAAAAGTATTCAAACCGTCCATCATTCGTTCATCATAATACCTTCATTTGGTAAACATCTTTCATAGTTCTTTCCATCCTTTCTATCCATTTCCATTCCATTTTCGCACCTTAAGAACTTTGAGAAGGGAGATTTTCATCTTCGCTTTTAAAGATCCTTAATCCTTTTGTGTAATGTGATCTTGTGATCCCATTATACATCAGTTGCCCGACCACGACCCGGGGCGGACGATGGGTTGTTGGGGCCTTCGGGTCCTGGCGAACCTTGACGCTCGTGGTACGGTGGCAGTCTCATTGGCCGTGGGATTAAGAGACATGAGTGAAAGGTGCTCCTTTTCCATGTAATCAAGTATTTGGCTCCTTTGGTGTGTATTTGATGTCTCCCTTGATGACCTTGATGTATATGGCTATCAAATATACATCAGAGCGGCAGGTTGAATCCTTTGCAGACGACTTAAACACGCGACGGGGTATTGTAAGTGGCAGAGTGGCCTTGTTGCCACGATCCACTGAGATTCAGCCCTATGTCGCTTCGATTCGTCCCTCCCCCTCTCGACCATCCTCAATTAAATCCCATCCTTTCTCAAGAGGTTGAAGTTGCTCCCGAGCGAAGGATATGATAAGTGTTGCTGCCGCTGGAAATTTGCTAAGGGCTGAGGGCGTCGGGGACGTATGTATGCCCCGGCGATAAGGAAACGCGTGCATATGCCAAGTGTCTGGAGCCGTGGCCGTGGCGTGGAATTAAGACCGAGCGCCGCGCGGCTTGACGGAGAAAAAACGGATGCAAACACGTCCATGAGGAGACAGTACGGAGCCTAGGCCCGGGACGGCCGCCTGCCGCGACTCAGAGTCGTCTCCACCGAGGCGCGGGTGGGCACCGCAACCGATAGAAACCCTCCCGTTCTTCAGTCTGGTCGGTCCTTGAAGCATCGCATGCCAAGACGAGGCGGCGTGGCAAATCGAGTGTCGGCAGATGAAACGGGAGCCGGGCAATCGCGGCGGATCGGCAATGCATGCGTCGTCGCCGTCGGATACCAGCGTCGGCCGGCCGCACGCGGGGCGACGGCGGCGCATCGCCGACGGCGAGCCACGGCGATTCCGCGACGGCCCGGCCGATGTCGGCGGCCGCCCTGGCGTCGACGGCCGGCCATCGCCGGCGACGCGGCGGCGATGTCGCCGGCGATGTCGGCGATGATGCTGCCGGCGGCGGCAATGGCGATGTCGGCGGCTGCAGCGAGGCCGCCGGCGGCGAAGCGTCGGCGACCAGCAGCTGTCGGCGGCGACAGCGGCGATGTCGGCGACAACTGCGACAATGTCGACGGCTGTCGTCATTGCGAGTGACATCGGCGGCGGCGGCGATGTCGATGGCGGCGTCGGCAGCACGGCGCCCGGCGATGTCCGCGGCGTCGGCGACGACCGGCCCGGCGTGTCGATCATTCCGTGGCTTTCGTTCGTGCGCTTGGGATGAAACTTGGCGGGCTGCTACCTTATGTTTTTTAAGGGTTTTTCGTGATTTTTTCGGATTTTTCCCGGGATGCTTTGGCCGGGCCTCGGGACGCTCTAAGTCGCCCCGATTCCGGGACACTCCATCAGCTTCCGCTCGTCCTCTTTGCCTAAAATTTTGCAGGTCATTTCCTCGTTCCATTTAGCTATTTTACAATATTTTTATTGATTTTTTGGAGCCTTCCTTCGTCTCCTCCCGTGCCCGCTCAGGAAATAGCGATCCCGGGCCTAAAACCCGAGGCATCCGATGTCGAATGTCCAA
Organism: Portulaca oleracea; assembly: GCA_029582165.1. Classification (NCBI taxonomy): domain Eukaryota; kingdom Viridiplantae; phylum Streptophyta; class Magnoliopsida; order Caryophyllales; family Portulacaceae; genus Portulaca; species Portulaca oleracea. The sequence goes on from CM055892.1 coordinate 6,862,634, forward strand.
AATAATTTGCAGTCCACTTCCCCTTGATTTTTAAAGAATTTAGAAACTTTCCTTGCATTTTTCTGATTTTTCTACATTTTTTGGAATTTTTTCCGTTTTCGCAAAAAAAAAAAAATTATATAAAATAGCCCGGGCTGCGGAAAAATTCCGAAAAATGATTTTTAGCAAATTAACATTATTATCTACCCAGGGGTATCCTCGGAGAAGTATGCCACTGGCCGTAGATGGAGTTATTCACTTAAAGCTCTTTAGAGGGGAGTTGCTTGGCAAGTGCTGGGGTAGCGACAGTGCCAGCGGCTGTCGACGACAGCGAGCGACACTGTCAAGACCACGTTGAAAGAAGGGGCGCTGTCCACCGTGGCATTTGTCCCGTCCGCGATCCTCGTACGCCCTCGCGCATGCTCGAGCGAACGTGGGTCGGCACCGACCCCGCGTTCGAGCCCGCCCCCCGGATAAGCCTGGTGCCCCCGCGCGCGCATTATTATCAAAGACACAGGGCACGGGGGCGGACTTGGGCGGACCTGGCGGAACTTGGCGAAACAGGCGAAGAAAGGTGGGGAGGGATATGTTGTGGCGGTGTGGCAAATCGAATGTCGGCTAATGAAATGGGAGCCGGGCAA
>CM055892.1:6868253-6888253 GCA_029582165.1 Portulaca oleracea
ACGTGCCCCTCTTGCGAGGCGCGGGTGGGCTCCGCGATCGGTGAAGCATCAGATGCCGAGACGAGGCGGCGTGGCAAATCGTGTGTCGGCGATGTTGTTGTTTTCCTCTCTAGCTTTGTGCTAGTTCTATTCGTTTCTCTTGAGGGAGAACGAGATATTCCCCTTCTTCTATCCAAGGTTGGCATCCTTGGTGGTGAAAGGAAGGATTTGAAGAGTCTTGAAGGTGGTGTGCCTTTATCCTTCAAGGGAGCTTCAATCGCCATTATCATTCATCCATCCAAACGACATTCAACAAGAATTCATCAAGAATTCATCAAGAATTCAACAAGAATTCATCAAGCACCCAAAAGCATTCAAACCGTCCATCATTTGTTCATCATAATACCTTCATTTGGTAATCATCTTTCATAGTTCTTTCCATCTTTTCTATCCATTTCCATTCCATTTTCGCACCTTAAGAACTTTGAGAAGGGAGATTTTCATCTTCGCTTTTAAAGATCCTGAATTCTTGTGTAATGTGATCATCCCTTGGTCTCATTATACATCAAAATTGGTATCAGAGCTTAGGAGATTGATTCTCTTAGTTCTTGTACCATCTTTTCACCATCTTTCCATCAAAAATCCATCGCCACCATCCCACCATCATCACGCCACCATCGTTCTTCCAAGAACCCATCAAGAACTGATGCATATCATACTTCAATGCATCGAGAGGAAGCCCTAAAGGACCTTACCAGCCTGCTGCAAATTGTTTCAAGCGGTTTCTCACATGACATCGCGAATATCTCCAAAACTAAGGGACTTTTGAGCTCCTTATCTCAAGAGTCTTGAAGTTCTCATTTAGCTATGTGGAAGGGTTATTCCTTATGTACATTTTGGTTTTTGAATCTTTAGTATTGGAGTTGTATTTTAGGAGATATTGTATTTTCTTTAAAGGGCCTTTGTAGTAAGTGTCGCCTAAAGGGCCTTGTCGCCTAGAGGGCCTTGTCAGGGTAATGCGGCCTTTGCTGGCCTTGCTGGGGTGACGCGCCTATAGGGAGGGGTTTTCCTATTCCTATAAATAGACCCCTTGGGTCTCTTGTAAAGACATCTCATTCATATTGATAATAAACACAAATCTCTCTAAAGTTGATGGTTTAGTTTCTTTCTAGTCTTTGGCTAGAAAACGAATTACCTTTGGGTTTTTCGTGTGAAATCTTCTCTTCTAATCCAAGATTGAGCATTCTTGGGTGGTGAAAGGAGGAGTAGGAGCTCTTGAAGATTGTGGTGTGTCTGTATCAATCCGAAGAGTTTCGTTGCTCAATTCTATCAAGTTACCCCTGTTCTGATCGTTGTATAAAGGTCCTTCTTGATTCATCTCTTGCAAGTTCTTACTTGTGTTTTGATCCGTGTTCTTTCTTGGCATTTCTGTTGTCTAGTGATCCATTATGCATCAAGAACTCATAAAGAACCATCAACTCCACAAAAAACCCCATAGCCCAAACACATTTCGCCCAAACACAAATTCCCTCTCGTCCTTTACCCAACCAAATCCCCTAAACCATGAACCTTGCAATCTTTTTCACCAAAGATTGATCAAGATGAACGATTCTAGCACATCCGCACCTACTCCAATGGAACCCCAAGAAGATGTTGAAGCCTTGAAGAGAAAAATCGCCAATCTCAACGATCAACTTAAGAGATACATGCATCTACAACATAGGGTGAATCGTGGAGATAGTGAGATCAATGAAAGTGATGAAGAAGTGCCTCAAAGACATCCCCCAAGGGAGGAACGTTTCGATTTCAAAGTGGAGATCCCCGAATTTGACGGTAATCTTGATCCTGAAAACTTTTTAGATTGGATGCAAACCGTTGAACGTGTATTTGATCTTAAGGAGGTCCAAGATGAAAAGAAGGTCAAATATGTGGCTCTTAAATTGCGGAAACATGCGTCCATTTGGTGGACCAATTTGCAAAAGAAGAGGCAAGTTAAAGGCAAGGACAAGATAAGAACGTGGGATAAGATGAAGAAGAAGCTCCAAGAGAAGTTTCTACCACCAAGTTATCTCCAAGATAACTACTACAAGTTACAACGATTGGTTCAAGGAAGCAAAAGTGTGGAGGAGTACACAAAGGAATTTGAGCATATTCTTTGGTGTTTTGATCTCCAAGAGGATGAACCTCAAACTTTGGTACCTTTTCTATATGGTCTAAATGATTGAATTCGTAACATTGTTGAATTACATCCTTACCAATCTTTGGACGAATTGAGTTCTTTGGCCTTAAAGATAGAAAGGCAAAGAAAGGAAAGAGGAAAAGAAAATATGACCAAATACCAAACCTCGTACAAACCCCCACAAAACACACGCCCATACAATCCATCACAAAAACCCACATTTCCCACAAAACAACCAAACACAAGAGCACCACAAAATCAACCACCATCCATTCCCAAACCCCACGTCCAAGAACCAAAACCCCTAGCCCCAAGAAGATGTTTCGTTGCCAAGGCTTAGGACATTATGCCTCGGAGTGTCCTAACAAAAGAGTAGTGCCTTTGGTGGAATATCAAAGTGCTTTGCATGTAGAGCCGGAGTATCATGAGGATGAACATGAGAAAGAAGAAGAAAATGACGTGAATGAGGAAGAGGAGGTAGAAGAGGCCGATGAAGGAGAAATGCTAGTAGTAAGAAGGGCCTTAAGTGTTGCTAGTGTCCCAAACGAGCTAGAACAAAGGGAGAACATCTTTCACACAAGATGTACTATTCAAGGCAAGGTGTGTTCTCTAATCATTGATGGAGGAAGTTGCACTAATGCCGCTTCTACAACTATGGTGAACAAACTACAATTGGAGGTTAGTCCACACCCATCCCCTTACACCATTCAATGGCTAAGTGATGCATAATGGATCACTAGACAACCAAAATGCCAAGAAAGAACACGGATCAAAACACAAGTAAGAACTTGCAAGAGATGAATCAAGAAGGACCTTTATACAACGATCAGAACAGGGGTAACTTGATAGAATTGAGCAACGAAACTCTTCAGATTGATACAGACACAGCACAATCTTCAAGAGCTCCTACTCCTCCTTTCACCACCCAAGAATGCTCAATCTTGGATTAGAAGAGAAGATTTCACACGAAAAACCCAAAGGTAATTCGTTTTCTAGCCAAAGACTAGAGAGAAACTAAAGCATCAACTTTAGAGAGATTTGTGCTTATTATCAATATGAATGAGATGTCTTTACAAGAGACCCAAGGGGTCTATTTATAGGAATAGGAAAACCCCTCCCTATAGGCGCGTCACCCCAGCAAGGCCAGCAAAGGCCGCATTACCCTGACAAGGCCCTCTAGGCGACAAGGCCCTTTAGGCGACACTTACTACAAAGGCCCTTTAAAGAAAATACAATATCTCCTAAAATACAACTCCAATACTAAAGATTCAAAAACAAAAATGTACATAAGGAATAACCCTTCCACATAGCTAAATGAGAACTTCAAGACTCTTGAGATAAGGAGCTCAAAAGTCCCTTAGTTTTGGAGATATTCGCGATGTCATGTGAGAAACCGCTTGAAACAATTTGCAGCAGGCTGGTAAGGTCCTTTAGGGCTTCCTCTCGATGCATTGAAGTATGATATGCATCATTCTCCCTTTCTTGAAAAGAGTTTGTCCTCAAACTTGGAATTTCTTCATCTTCATTATAATAGGGCTTAAGATCACACACATTGAAAGTACAACTTCCTTCATACTCATCTTCCATCTTCAAACGATAAGCGTTATCACCAAGTCTTTCTAAGACCTCATAAGGACCTTCACCTCTCGGTTTCAATTTCCCTTTTCTCTTACTTGGAAATCTCTCTTTCTTCAAGTGTAACCATACTAAATCTCCAGGCTTGAATATAACTTTCTTCCTCTTTTGATTCACTTTCTCTTCAACCTTTTGAGTATATCTCTTAATCTTCTCACGAACTTCCTCATGCAACTTCTTAATCTCCTCTACTCTTTTACTTGCTTCAAAGCTAAACTTCGTAGATGTAGAGATAGGAGATAAATCCATGGGTTTAAGAGGATTTCTTCCATAGACAACTTCAAATGGAGATAACTTCGTAGCACGATTAGGACTTCTATTATAAGCAAACTCGGCAATGCTTAACAAAGTATCCCAACTCTTCTTTTCTTTATTCACCAATGTCCTCAACAAGGCTCCCAAGGTTCGATTGACTACCTCCGTTTGTCCATCCGTTTGTGGGTGACAAGCCGTGCTAAACTTGAGCCTTGTTCCCATTTTCTTCCAAAGAGTAACCCAAAAGTGACTTAGAAACTTAGAGTCTCTATCACTCACCATAGTCTTGGGTATGCCATGCAACTTCACAATTTCATCAAAATATAAGGTAGCAACTTTCGTAGTATCATATGTAGTGTTGCAAGGTACAAAATGCGCCATCTTTGAAAATCGATCTACAACCACCATAATAGAATCCTTACCTCCTTGAGTTCGAGGTAGACCCACAATGAAGTCTAAACTCACATCTTCCCAAGGGTAATATGGAATAGGTAGCGGTGTATATAAGCCTTGTGGTAACACATGTGACTTGGCAAGGTTGCAAGTACCACATCTCTTAACAATATGCTCAACATCCTTCACCATGCTAGGCCAAAAGTAATAATCCCTCAACATCAAATAAGTCTTCTCTATACCAAAATGACCTGTTAAGGCACCTCCTTGAACTTCTTGAATCAACAATTCGCGCAATGAGGTCCTTGGTATACATAATTGATTTCCTTTGAATAAGAAACCATCTTCGATATGAAACATTTCATGAGGATGTTTCTTTTCCAACTCATATACTTCTTTGAAATCTTGATCATCTCGATATAAGTCCTTAATATGTTCAAATTCAGCAATGTTAGAATCAAGAACATATGTAAGTAACTACCTTCTTGATAGAGCATCGGCGCCCTTGTTCAAATGCCCGGCCTTATGCTTGATCACAAACTGAAAAGCTTGCATAAATTCAACCCATTTTGCATGTCGTGGGTTAAGCTTGTGTTGGCCTTGGATAAACTTGAGAGCTTCATGATCACTATGTAGAATAAACTCTCCACTTAGTAGATAATGCCTCCAATGCTCAAGAGCTCTTATAATGGCATAGAACTCCTTGTCATATGTACTAAACTTCCTTTTGGCATCATTCAACTTCTCGCTAAAGTAGGCTATTGGCCTTCCCTCTTGTGTAAGGACGGCACCAATACCAACTCCACTAGCATCCACTTCTACTTCAAATACTTTGTCAAAACAAGGCAAGGCTAGAAGAGGTGCGTTACATAACTTCTCTTTGATACCTTCAAACGCCAATTGAGCGTTTTTATTCCATGTAAACTCCCTTTGCTTCAACAACTCAGTCATAGGAGCCAAAATAGTAGAAAAATTCTTGATAAACCTTCTATAAAATGAAGCTAATCCATGAAATGATCGTACCTCATGTATACTCGTTGGTGTTGGCCATTCTTGGATAGCTTTGACCTTTCCTTCATCTTCTTGAATCCCATTTTTGGAGAGCACATATCCAAGGAAGATGACCTTGGGTGAAAAGAATGAGCACTTCTCCAAGTTGGCGTAGAGCTTTTCTTTCTCCAAAATATACAAAACTAGCTCTAAGTGCTTTACATGGTCATTCTCATTTCTACTATATACAAGTATGTCATCAAAATATACAACAACACACTTTCCAATCAAAGGTTTCAATACATGATTCATTAACCTCATGAAAGAAGAAGGAGCATTTGTTAGACCAAAGGGCATTACTAACCATTCATATAGACCTTCCTTCGTTTTGAATGCCGTTTTCCATTCATCTCCTTCACATATGCGAATTTGATGATATCCACTCTTTAAATCGATCTTTGAAAACACAACACTTCCATAAAGTTCATCAAGAAGATCTTCCAAACGTGGAATGGGAAAACGATATTTGATGGTGATTTTGTTGATGGACCTACAATCCATGCACATACGTTGGGTACCATCTTTCTTTGCAACAAGTAATACTGGGACGGCACATGGACTCATGCTTGGACGAATAAGGCCCTTTTGGAGTAGCTCATCAACTTGTCTTTGAACCTCATGGGATTCCTTGGGGTTCATTCGGTAGGCTTGCTTATTTGGTAATGTAGTTCCCGGAATGAGATCAATCTTGTGTTCAATGTCCCTTCTTGGTGGCAATCCTTGGGGCATTTCTTTTGGAAACAAATGACCAAACCTCCTCATCAAGGGTGAGAGCCGTGGATGATCTTTGGTTGGGGAAGCTTGTTCTTCTTGGATATCTGCCAATATCAACTCTTTATGCTCATAGAATTCATGTTGTTCCGCCTTTAGTAAAGATACAATGTTAGTCTCCCTTTCTTTCTCTTTTGTTGGTGGAGGCCGAATAGAAGAAGGGGGCAATGGAGCCAATGTAATCTTCTTCTTGTTGATGACGAATGAATAGGTATTCAATCTTCCATCATGAGTTACATACCTATCAAAAAGCCACGGTCTACCAAACAAAATATGACAAGCATCCATGGGTATTACATCACACCACACATCATCTTTATAATTCTTCCCAATGGACAATGAGACTAATACACGTTTATCAACTCTAATGCCCTTCCCATGGCTTAACCATTGAAATTATAAGGAGATGGGTGATGACTTACATCCAAATTCAACTTTTCTACCATTGTAGTAGAGGCGGCATTAGTATAACTACCACCATCAATTATAAGAGAGCATACCTTCCTTGAACGGTACACCTAGTATGGAATATGTTCTCTCGTTGCTCCTTGTCATTTGGGGTAGAAGCCACACTTAACGCCCTTCTAAGCACCAACAATTCGCCTTCATCTGCTTGCTCAACCTCCTCATCATTATCCTCCTCATTTTCGGCAAGCTCACAAGGTTCCACTTCATGTTCACTTTCATACAAGCTTGGTTCAGCAAACAAAGCACTTTGATATTCAACAAGAGAAACCGTGCGCTTGTTAGGACATTCGGATGCAATATGACCCAATCCTTGGCACCTAAAACATCTTCTTGGTTGTAATGTCCTTGGTTCTTGGACTTGGGTTTTGGGTGGAGGATTTTGTGGCTGGTTTAATGTGGGTTTGGCGTAGGGTTTAAGGGAGGATGGGGGCTGATTTTGTGGAGCTTTTGATTGTGTTTGGGGATAAGGATGTTGGGTATAGGGTTTGGATGTGTTTGGGAACGTCCTTTGCGGTTCCTTGGCTCTTTCTTTTCTTTGCCTTTCCACTTTCATAGCCAAGTTACTTAGCTCATCAAGAGATTCATATGAATGTAATTCAACTATATGACGTATCCAATCATTCAAACCAATCAAGTAACGTGCACTGAATTTGTGGTTCCTTTTCCTTGAGATCACAACGCCAAAGGAGATGTTCAAACTCCCTTGTGTATTCCACCGATTTAGAGCCTTGAACAAGCTTTGCAACTTGTAGTAGTTGTCTTCAACGTATGATTGGGAAGGAACTTGGATTGCTTTGACTTCATCTTATCCCAAGAACGGATCTTTTCTTTCCCTTTTGCAACTCTCTTCTTTTGAAGGTTAGTCCACCAAATACTAGCATGTTTTCTCAATTTCAAAGCAACGTATTTCACCTTGAGCTCATCACTACAATCTTTCAACTCAAAAACACGTTCAACCGTATGTATCCAATCAAGATAATCTTCTACATTCAAACTACCATCAAATTCAGGAACTTCGACTTTAAAATCCAAACGTTCATGCCTTTTAGACTTTGAACTACCTTTACCATGTGACGAGACACCATCTCGTATGGATCCTTCACGTAACATTCTGTTTTCTTCCATTTGTTTACCCAATTGCACACGCAAAAATGCTATTTGTTGCTCAAGTTCATAAACCTCATTTGATTTAGATTCATCGTTTGCCATTAGAAATCAACTTGATGTCATATGAACTCACGAGGGAAAGGGACGGATTTGGGCTTGGTTTGTGTTTAGGACGAGGGTTCTTTGAGGAGCTATGGGTTCTTTATGAGTTCTTGATGGGTTCTTGATGGGTTCTTGATGAGTTCTTGATGAGTTCTTGGAAGAACTATCAAAGGGGTACTTGTGAATTTCAAGAGTGAGAAAGATCATACTTCTCACCTCCAATCTGTTCTGGAGATCTTAGCTCACGAAAAGATGCATGTGAATCTATCCAAGTATTACTTCTTCATCAACAACAAAGTCCTTCTTGGCTATGTACTCTCGGTTGAAGTGATCCAGCTTGATGGAGAAAATGTCAAAGCTAGCAAGGAATGGTCTACTCCAACTAGTATTCTTGGTGATCGAATCTTCTACGGCTTGACTTCTTTCTATAAGAGGTTTGTGAAGAATTTCAGTACTATTCTATCCCCTGTAGCCGAGTTACTAAAGTCTAAGGAATCTTCATGGACTCCAACAATCCAGCAAGTGTTCGACACCAGCAAAAGAAAACTCTGCACCACACCTGTCCTAACCCTACACAGCTTTGATAAAAAGTCTGAGGTTAAGTGTGATGCTTCTGGAGTTAGTATTGGAATTGTTCTATCAGTTCCATCTCAAGAGGGTCGTCCTTTAACTTATTACTGTGAGAAGTTCGGTGACCCTAGATTCATGGAAGAGAATGGAAGCCAACTCCGTTTGTACAGTAAGAAGATCTCTTTCAGTCCAACAAGTTCAAAGCTAAATTCTTGGTCACCAGGGAAGAATGCTGCAGATCTGTCTAACCTTGGTCTCACCTTTGGGGACCCTAGGTTCATGGAGAATAATGGAGGGCAGCCCAAACCATCTACTGAGGAGATCACGGCTGACATGAAGGCCATTATTCACGTAGAAATTGTGGTAGCAGCCTTGGTTCATGTGAAGATCCTGATTCACATGAAGATTCCAGTTGGGGCAACTGAACTTGACCCTCCAAGTTTGAGGACAAACTTCTTCCAACAAGGGGGGAATGATGTATTTTGGCCCACGCCAAATACATCCCAAGAGGCCCAAAACAATTTGAAAGAAACAAGGCAAGCTATGAAGGAAAAGATGAGTATAGAGGCCCATAGGCCCGTTCATATGGTATGCTCCTTATGGCAAGAGGATGTCCAAACATCCTAATACCTGCAAAGTCACGCCAACCAGCCCAAGAATAGGCCCAAAGTTCACGTCCAAGAAGAGCTTCATCTTTGATTTTAATCTTTTGGATGTAACTTATCTTTATTAGTTTTATTTAGATTATTATTGTTTTGGTGTGATTTAATTAGCTTTTAGTTTTGTTTTAAATAATGTAAGATGCCAAGTATATTATAAACTTGAGCATCAAGTCATAGGAAGTCTAGATAAGTCTAGAATATTCTAAATTGTTCTAGAATGTTCTAGAAAGTGTGTGTGTGTGCTATTAGGCGTGTGATAGGAAGAGTAGCCGCCAAATTGGTTGTTATCCTAGATAAGGTTGGCTTATTTTGTAACTAATCCATATTGGATTAGGAAAGCCTAAACCTATTAGGATAAGGTTGTTGTAACCCACTCCCATTTGGATAAGGAGTCCTAATCCAAGAGGAAGTTGGAGTAGTTAGGCGTGTACTACTAGGATTTCTTGCTTGCACGCCAAGTAGGAGTAATCCTAGTCTAATTAGTATGGCTTGCAAGCCAAGTAAGGAATCCTAGGGGAGTTAGGACTCTCCTAGTATAAATAGCCTAGTTTGCAGTCTTTAGAAAACCATCAGTGGAGAAATATGGATCAAGCTTTAAGCTTACCCCCTTGAGTGTTAGGATTAATTCTCTCCCCTCTTCTATTGTATCTTGGTGTGGTAAATCCCCTCCATACCTGAATCACAAAAACCCCAACCTTCCATCACCATGGCTCACAAGATGTTCCTTATGAGGAGAGTTCTTAGTAACTCAATTGTTTCTGAAGATCAACAACAACGAGAGGCCATCTTTCAATCTCGTTGCACAATCAAGGGAAAAGTTTGCTCTTTGATGATTGATGGTGGAAGCAGCACAAATGTGGCGTCAACTACTATGGTGGACAAACTTCAACTGTAAACGAGTCCCCATCCGACTCCCTACACCATCAACTGGCTCAATCAGGGTGAAGGATTACGAGTTACTCAACGATGTTTGGTAAGCTTTTCCATTAGCAAATCTTTTCAAGAATCTTTATAGTGTGACGTTTTGCCTATGGATGCCTGTCATATTATGCTGGGAAGACCATGGTTATTTGACAGGAGCGTGATACATAATGGAAGAGCCAACACCTAGACATTCAGGTTCAACCACAAAAAAATCACCCTAGCTCCTCTAAAAATAGTCAATCCGACCCCACCCAAAGAGAGTGATCAAAATCCCATCACTTTTATGACCACTGAACGCCCTGAGTTTAGTGACCATAAGGAGATCACTCCTATAAACCCAAACACAAACCCTAGTCACAAAGAGCCAACCCACAAAATCCAAGCCATAGCAACCCTCTCGTCATCCACCCTTCTCAACGTGATGTTCAAGCTGATTTGGTCCCAAAACCTATCAAAGCAACTCACGAAAACCCTAGTGAATCTATAAAGGTACAAAAGCAAGTTGACGATCTTCAAACCAAGGGTATGATTAGGGAAAGCTGCAATCCATGTGATGCCCCTACCCTTGTGGAAACGAAGGAAGTTGGAAACCAACGTCTGTGCATCAACAAGAGTCCTACCAAGTACAGGTTTCCTAAAATTGAAGATCTAATGGACGAACTAGATGGAACCCGAGTCGTTTCAAAGATTGGTCCAAGAAGTGGGTATCCTGATCCAGTTCGAATTCAAGAAGGGGACACTTCTATCAAAACCAAAGGACATCTCTATGAATGGTTAGTCATGGCTATTCGACTAACTAATGTTCTTTATGCCTTAATGAGATTGGTGAATCAGGTTTTGAAGCCCCTTATTAGCAAGTGTGTTGTTGTCTACTTTGATGACATACTTGTGAATTGCAAGAGTGAGAAAGATCATACTTCTCACCTCCAATCTGTTCTGGAGATCTTAGCTCACGAAAAGATGCATGTGAATCTATCCAAGTATTACTTCTTCATCAACAACATAGTCCTTCTTGGCTATGTACTCTCGGTTGAAGTGATCCAGCTTGATGGAGAAAATGTCAAAGCTAGCAAGGAATGGTCTACTCCAACTAGTATTCTTGGTGATCGAATCTTCTACGGCTTGACTTCTTTCTATAAGAGGTTTGTGAAGAATTTCAGACTATTCTATCCTGTAGCCGAGTTACTAAAGTCTAAGGAGTCTTCATGGACTCCAACAATCCAAAGAAGTGTTCGACACCAAAGAAAACTCGCACCACCTGTCCTAACCCTACACAGCTTTGATAAAAAGTCTGAGGTTAAGTGTGATGCTTCTGGAGTTAGTATTGGAATTGTTCTATCAGTTCCATCTCAAGAGGGTCGTCCTTTAACTTATTACTGTGAGAAGTTCGGTGACCCTAGATTCATGGAAGAGAATGGAAGCCAACTCCGTTTGTACAGTAAGAAGATCTCTTTCAGTCCAACAAGTTCAAAGCTAAATTCTTGGTCACCAAGGAAGAATGCTGCAGATCTGTCTAACCTTGGTCTCACCTTTGGGGACCGTAGGTTCATGGAGAATAATGGAGGGCAGCCCAAACCATCTACTAAGGAGATCACGGCTCACATGAAGGCCATTATTCACGTAGAAATTGTGGTAGCAGCCTTGGTTCATGTGAAGGTCCTGATTCACATGAAGATTACAGTTGGGGCAACTGAACTTGACCCTCCAAGTTTGAGGACAAACTTCTTCCAACAAGGGGGGAATGATGTATTTTGGCCCACGCCAAATACATCCCAAGAGGCCCAAAACAAATTCAAAGAAACAAGGCAAGCTATGAAGGAAAAGATGAGTATAGAGGCCCATAGGCCCGTTCATATGGTATGCTCCTTATGGCAAGTGGATGTCTAAACATCCTAATACCTGCAATGTCACGCCAACCAGCCCAAGAATAGGCCCAAAGTTCACGTCCAAGAAGAGCTTCATCTTTGATTTTAATCTTTTGGATGTAACTTATCTTTATTAGTTTTATTTAGATTATTATTGTTTTGGTGTGATTTAATTAGCTTTTAGTTTTATTTTAAATAATGTAAGATGCCAAGTATATTATAAACTTGAGCATCAAGTCATAGGAAGTCTAAATAAGTCTAGAATATTCTAAATTGTTCTAGAATGTTCTAGAAAGTGTGTGTGTGTGCTATTAGGCGTGTGATAGGAAGAGTAGCCGCCAAATTGGTTGTTATCCTAGATAAGGTTGGCTTATTTTGTAACTAATCCATATTGGATTAGGAAAGCCTAAACCTATTAGGATAAGGTTGTTGTAACCAACTCCCCTTTGGATAAGGAGTCTTAATCCAAGAGGAAGTTGGAGTAGTTAGGCGTGTACTACTAGGATTTCTTGGCTTGCACGCCAAGTAGGAGTAATCCTAGTCTAATTAGTATGGCTTGCACGCCAAGTAAGGAATCCTAGGGGAGTTAGGACTCTCCTAATATAAATAGCCTAGTTTGCAGTCTTTAGAAAACAATCAGTGGAGAAATATGAATCAAGCTTTAAGCTTACCCCCTTGAGTGTTAGGATTAACTCTCTCCCCTCTTCTATTGTATCTTGGTGTGGTAACCAAGTGGTTTAGGAAGAACTTGATCCTAGGTTGCGGTCTAGATCAAGAAACCCTAGGTTGTCCTTCTTGTGGATTCAAGTAGGAAATCTAGTTCTATCCCATTATCTTTCTATTTCTTAGAAAGATAATATCTACCCTCACCCATCCTCCACTCCAACGCCACCCTATACCTCCCATACTCTCTCAATCGTCCACCCTCCTCCCTCCTCACAAAATAGCTCAATCCACTCCCTCTCTCTCCATAACAAACTCCTAACAACTTTCTCTCTCCTCCAACAACCTCTCAAACTCTCTCTCTCCCAACAACCACACGTCAACTTTCCCCTCTTTCTCCCCACTTTCACGTTAATCTCTCCCTCTCTCCTCTTCAAAGAATCAAACCCCTCTCTCTCCCTTCCCATTCAAGATTCAACCCTTTGAATCTTGAAACCACAAAAGCCCTCATGGCAAAACTCCCTCCATCTTCTCCCTTACCTCACATGAACCACCCTAACCTTAGCCTCAATTTCACATGAAGCTTCCCACTCTTAGATCGTTTGCACGTCTCCCCTATGATGTGTAATTGATCAACCACACTCTTAATCCCATTATACATCATAATTTTGGTATCAGAGCTCTAGGTTGTTTCGAGTGCAACCCTAGCCCCACATAACAGCCCAAACACAATCCTCTCCATACCTGAATCACAAAAACCCCAACCTTCCATCACCATGGCTCACAAGATGTTCCTTATGAGGAGAGTTCTTAGTAACTCAATTGTTTCTGAAGATCAACAACAACGAGAGGCCATCTTTCAATCTCGTTGCACAATCAAGGGAAAAGTTTGCTCTTTGATGATTGATGGTGGAAGCAGCACAAATGTGGCGTCAACTACTACTTCACTGAAACGAGTCCCCATCCGACTCCCTACACCATCAAGTGGCTCAATCAGGGTGAAGGATTACGAGTTACTCAACTTTTTTTTTGTAAGCTTTTCCATTGGCAAATCTTTTCAAGAATCTTTATGGTGTGACGTTTTGCCTATGGATGCCTGTCATATTATGTTGGGAAGACCATGGTTATTTGACAGGAGCGTGATACATAATGGAAGAGCCAACACCTAGACATTCAGGTTCAACCACAAAAAAATCACCCTAGCTCCACTAAAAATATTCAATCCGACCCCAACCAAAGAGAGTGATCAAAATCCCATCACTTCTATGACCACTGAATGCCTTGAGTTTAGTGACCATAAGGAGATCACTCCTATAAACCCAAACACAAACCCTAGCCACAAAGAGCCAACCCACAAAAATCCAAGCCATAGCAACCCTCTCGTCATCCACCCTTCTCAACGTGATGTTCAAGCTAATTTGGTCCCAAAACCTGTCAAAGCAACTCACGAAAACCCTAGTGAACCTCTAATGGTTCAAAAGCAAGTTGACGATCTTCAAACCAAGGGTATGATTAGGGAAAGCTACAATCCATGTGATGCCCCTACCCTTGTGGAAACGAAGGAAGTTGGAAACCAACGTCTGTGCATCAACAAGAGTCCTATCAAGTACAGGTTTCCTAAAATTGAAGATCTAATGGACGAACTAGATGGAACCCGAGTCGTTTCAGAGATTGGTCCAAGAAGTGGGTATCCTGATCAACCACACTCTTAATCCCATTATATATCATAATTTTGGTATCAGAGCTCTAGGTTGTTTCGAGTGCAACCCTAGCCCCACATAACAGCCCAAACACAATCCTCTCCATACCTGAATCACAAAAACCCCAACCTTCCATCACCATGGCTCACAAGATGTTCCTTATGAGGAGAGTTCTTAGTAACTCAATTGTTTCTGAAGATCAACAACAACGAGAGGCCATCCTTCAATCTCGTTGCACAATCAAGGGAAAAGTTTGCTCTTTGATGATTGATGGTGGAAGCAGCACAAATGTGGCGTCAACTACTATGGCGGACAAACTTCAGCTGGAAACGAGTCCCCATCCGACTCCCTACACCATCAAGTGGCTCAATCAGGGTGAAGGATTACGAGTTACTCAACGATGTTTGGTAAGCTTTTCCATTGGCAAATCTTTTCAAGAATCTTTATGGTGTGACGTTTTGCCTATGGATGCCTGTCATATTATGCTGGGAAGACCATGGTTATTTGACAGGAGTGTGATACATAATGGAAGAGCCAACAACTACACATTCAGGTTCAACTACAAAAAAATCTCCCTAGCTCCACTAAAAATAGTCAATCCGACCCCACCCAAAGAGAGTGATCAAAATCCCATCACTTCTATGACCACCAGCATACGAGTTTAGTGACCATAAGGAGATCACTCCTATAAACCCAAACACAAACCCTAGCCACAAAGAGCCAACCCACAAAAATCCAAGCCATAGCAACCCTCTCGTCATCCACCCTTCTCAACGTGATGTTCACGCTGATTTGGTCCCAAAACCTGTCAAAGCAACTCACGAAAACCCTTGTGAACCTCTAAAGGTTCAAAAGCAAGTTGACGATCTTCAAACCAAGGGTATGATTAGGGAAAGCTGCAATCCATGTGATGCCCCTACCCTTGTGGAAACGAAGGAAGTTGGAAACCAACGTCTGTGCATCAACAAGAGTCCTATCAAGTACAGGTTTCCTAAAATTGAAGATCTAATGGACGAACTAGATGGAACCCGAGTCGTTTCAGAGATTGGTCCAAGAAGTGGGTATCCTGATCCAGTTCGAATTCAAGAAAGGGACACTTCTATCAAAACCAAAGGAGATCTCCATGAATGGTTAGTCATGGCTATTCGACTAACTAATGTTCTTTATGCCTTAATGAGATTGGTGAATCAGGTTTTGAAGCCCCTTATTAGCAAGTGTGTTGTTGTCTACTTTGATGACATACTTGTGAATTGCAAGAGTGAGAAAGATCATACTTCTCACCTCCAATCTGTTATGGAGATCTTAGCTCACGAAAAGATGCATGTGAATCTATCCAAGTATTACTTCTTCATCAACAACATAGTCCTTCTTTGATGTATAATGGGATCATTGGAATCTCATTATACTTGGAAACAGGATCTTTAAAAACCAAGATAAGAATCTTGCTTCTCAAAGTTCTTAAAGATCAACCAAATTGAATGAAATGATGTATAATAGGATGAAGAATGATCAAATTATAGAAAAGACTAGCATCTTTAAGTGTTTCTTTAAGATTGAACGAATGAATGAATGAATGGATGGATAAACGAATGGAATGGACGAAATGGATGAATGAAATGAAAGAAATGAGAGTGTAAATGGATAGAATGTAAGTTTCTTGAATGATTGAATGATATTCAAATGAATCTAGAATTTGAAACAAGGTAGAAACAAAAACAAGATCAAATGAAAACTAGAAAGAAACTCACGATTTGAATGATGAATGAGAATGGCTTTGAATATTCTTGGAGGATACAGCCACACCACCTTCAAGAATGCTTCAATCTCTTCCTATCACTACTTAGGACGCCACCCTAAGCTAGAAGAAGATGATAGAATCGAATCTCCCTCAAGAGAAACGAAATACTAGCAAAAGCTAGAGAGAAAACAACACCTTGTGTTTGTATTTGATTTATTGAATGAATGAGATTACAAGAGGCCTAAGGGGGTATTTATAGTAATCCTAAGCCCCCTAGGACGTGCACTATTCAAGAAATTAGGCCCCTTGAGGCTTACATCATCCTACACATTTATTACATCATAAAAACTCTAAAATACAACTCTAGAAAGAAAAGACTATAACTCCTTCAATACTTGTCCGTTTTCCAAGATTCAAAAGCCATTAGAAAGGTCTTTCAATGCTCTTCAATATGTCTTTGGATGACTTCCTCATTAGACGCATGTATCTAGAGTTATAGAGTAAATTACCAAACTGCCCTTGTTATAATCATTCAAACGAAAGGGATACTTGAGTGAATGATGCTCTTTTGCCATATAATCGAGTATTAGGCTCCTATGATGTATATTGGATGTCTTCCTTGATGTTCTTGATGTATATGGCCATCAAATATACATCATACTCCCCCGGTTGAAAAAAAGTTTGTCCTCAAACTTTGAACATCAACTCTCTTACTTGCCTTCTTCACAAAAAATTACAAACATTCTTCTTAAAGGCCTTGAAATCATCATATACCCCTTTTCTAAACTTCTTCATCTTTCTCCCATGTAATCCATGGACATTATAAGACTTATATCCTCGAATTTTCACCATGAACATAGAGATTCCATGTAGCTTCTCCATTTCCAAGTCAAGCTTCACAACTTTACCTTCATCATTTAGCATGAAACAACCTTCTTTGATGACTTTAGCTTCTTGGTTCCTTCGAAGCCTTGGCTTTTCAACCATGGGATCTGAGTAGATATCTTTTGGATGCTCATGGAAGATATGCTTCGTGGGAAGATTCAAAATATGATGGATACTTGGACCCATTTCATTCTTCTCCAAATTTATAAGAATAGGAAGGATCCTTATATTCTTTATTCCCTCGATACTCCATCTTCATGATCGACACAAGTTGGCTTTCTTCCTTCTTAGGCCGTATGGTGTAAGATGGAAGTAGAGATGCATCAAGAGGCATGATATTCCTATCAAGCAACTTTGGTCCTTCCAACAAAGTATGACAGGAATCCATAGAAGTAATTTGGCAATATAATGAATCTTTGCAAATTTTGTAAAAAGCAAAGACTTACTAAACTTCTTGGATTGAAATTGTCATGGCTTAACCTTTGCGTAAGGACAACGATATATCCATAGGAGGCACAACTTTCCTTTTCTTGGTTCAATGAACATACTTCTCCTTTGTTGGTATAATGAGAGATCTTGCACTCTCTTTGTGGATGTTCATACGCCACACTTGCTTCTTTTGTCACAAGCCACTTTTCCATATGCTCCTCTTCTACCTTTTCTTCCTCTTTGTTCTCCTCCTCATATGCGTCAATCCCAATTTCTTCTTCTTTTGCGTCAACCTCAAATTCTTCTCCTTTCATGTCAACGCCAACTTCCTCTTCCTTTTCCTCCTCAAATGGTTTGTTATCATGTGTTTGGTACCCTTCCGAAGGCACTTCTTTCTTGTTAGGACACTCCAATTCAATGTGACCTAAACTTTGGCAATGATAACAACTCCTTGGGGCTATGGATGCTGGTTCTTGGACGTGGGGTTTGGGAATGGATGAGGGTTGATCTTGTGGAGGTTGTTTTGTGGAGTGATGGACAACAGGTTTGGGACGAATATGGGGCTGGATTTGAATTCCTTTGGCGTGATGTTGTGGGGTTGATTTGGAAGGTTTCTGACGTGTGTGGGTTTTATCCCTAAGCTCTTTACTCTTTGCTTGTTCTTCAAAATCAAGAGCTAAAGAACTTAACTCCTCCAAACTAATGTGAGGTTGATCTATAACAACACGCTGAATATATTCATTAAGACCAAGAAGGTAGTATACCAAAATGCGTGGATCGTCCTCCTTAAGGCCATTCTTCCATAATTGCCACTTGAATTCTATTGTATAATCAAGTACATCCATGCTCCCTTGCTTAACTCCTTCAAGATTGTTGATGGAGTCACCTTTGTAATCGGATGGTAAGAAATCTTTTTGAACTTTCTTCCCATTCTTCTTGTTGGAATGTTTACTCCGTGCATAAGGTGCTTCATATTCAACCTTAGAAGAGTGAACCACACGTGATTTTGTGCTTCTTGATCCCTTTGGAAGAATTCCACATTCTTCCATTTGCTTGGCAAGATCATCAATTTGTTGCTTCAAGCATTGTAGCTCATGTTGGGAATTCTTGCTAGACCTTTTGCAATCCATTAGAACCTATCTTGATTCAAAAGATCGCAAGAAACTCATGGTAGGATGATTAGCATAGAAGGTACGTGAGGGGGAATTGGTTGGATTTGTGTTTGGGCTCACGGGTTCTTTGTGGAGTTTAGTGGGGACGTGGGATGGAGGATGAATTTTTGTGATGGACGTGTGATGGTAGGGGTGATGGGGAACGTGTGGGAGAGGGAAAGATTGTAAAAAGATTGTTTCAAGAACTAAGAGATTCAAACTCCTAAGCTCTGATACCAATTTTGATGTATAATGGGATCATTGGAATCTCATTATACTTGGATACAGGATCTTTAAAAACCAAGATAAGAATCTTGCTTCTCAAAGTTCTTAAAGATCAACCAAATTGAATGAAATGATGTATAATAGGATCAAGAATGATCAAATTATACAAAAGACTAGGATCTTTAAGTGTTTCTTTAAGATTGAATGAATGAATGAATGAATGGATGGATAAACGAATGGAATGGACGAAATGGATGAATGAAATGAATGAAATGAGAGTGTAAATAGATAGAATGTAAGTTTCTTGAATGATTGAATGATATTCAAATGAATCTTGAATTTGAAACAAGGTAGAAACAAAAACAAGATAAAATGAAAACTGGAAAGAAACTCACGATTTGAATGATGAATGAGAATGGCTTTGAAGATTCTTGGAGGATACAGCCACACCACTTTCAAGAATGCTTCAATCTCTTCCTATCACCACTTAGGACGCCACCCTAAGCTAGAAGAAGATGATAGAATCGAATCTCCCTCAAGAGAAACGAAATACTAGCAAAAGCTAGAGAGAAAACAACACCTTGTGTTTGTATTTGATTTATTGAATGAATGAGATTACAAGAGGCCTAAGGGGGTATTTATAGTAATCCTAAGCCCCCTAGGACGTGCACTATTCAAGAAATTAGGCCCCTTGAGGCTTACATCATCCTACACATTTATTACATCATAAAAACTCTAAAATACAACTCTAGAAAGAAAAGACTATAACTCCTTCAATACTTGTCCGTTTTCCAAGATTCAAAAACCATTGGAAAGGTCTTTCAATGCTCTTCAATATGTCTTTGGATGACTTCCTCATTAGACGCATGTATCTAGAGTTATAGAATAAATTACCAAACTGCCCTTGTGGAAATCATTCAAACGAAAGGGATACTTGAGTGAATGATGCTCTTTTGCCATATAACCGAGTATTAGGCTCCTATGATGTATATTGGATGTCTTCCTTGATGTTCTTGATGTATATGGCCATCAAATAAAATCATTCTTGGCTATGTACTCTCGGTTGAAGTGATCCAGCTTGATGGAGAAAATGTCAAAGCTAGCAAGGAATGGTGTACTCCAACTAGTATTCTTGGTGATCGAATCTTCTACGGCTTGACTTCTTTCTATAAGAGGTTTGTGAAGAATTTCAGCACTATTCTATCCCCTGTAGCCGAGTTACTAAAGTCTAAGGAGTCTTCATGGACTC
>CM055892.1:6893253-6905753 GCA_029582165.1 Portulaca oleracea
GACCACCGGCAGCCGCCGCAGCGCCGCCACCACCGCCGCAAAACCACCACCGCGAAACCTCTCCCTCTCTTCCTTTCTCTTTCTCTTTCCTCTCTTTCTCCCTCTCGATCTCCCTGTTTCACCTCGCCGCGCGTCACCACCGACGACTCTCCCGTCGCCTGACGCTCGCTCCGCCCAAGACCGTCGACCTCCGTCCACCCGGTCATTTGCCGCACGAAGGGAAACAACCGCGACCATTCTTCTTGTCGCCGTTCGAAAACCGCACCACCGACGCACCATTGCACCTCCGACCACCGACGCCACCAACACCACCCTTCGTCGTCGCCTCGACCGTCGCACCACCCCCAGCCATCGCCCGTCGACCGCCCATACTCGCCGGAAAAAAAAACCGTGCCCTAAACCCTAACGTAAACCCTAAATCTTTTTTTGAAACTTCCTTTTTTTTTCTTTTTCTGATTGTTTTTAGTATTATTATTATTATTATTATTGTTATTATTGTTAATTCTTGTTTTAAGTCTTGTAATTTGGGTAATTAGGGTGTAATTTTTATTAAGTCGTTATTTGTAATTAATTTGTTCTTGTATTGTATTATTTATTGTAATTTTGTATCAATTATTATGTGTAATTTTATGTTCTAAATTGGTGTATTAGGGTTGTAATAGTGGTAGTGAAATTATTAATATTCGACTATATGAGATGCTT
The DNA here is from genome assembly GCA_029582165.1 of Portulaca oleracea. Lineage (NCBI taxonomy): Eukaryota > Viridiplantae > Streptophyta > Magnoliopsida > Caryophyllales > Portulacaceae > Portulaca > Portulaca oleracea. The sequence continues at coordinate 6,893,956 of CM055892.1, forward strand.
TGTTTTCATGAGAATCATGTTAGGGTTTTAGATGACACTATTATTGTATGCACAAATTAAAAAGTTTAACTACCTAGATTAATTCTTGATTTGTTAGTTAAGTATTCATATGTTCTTTAATTCTCTTAGAATTCGTTCATGTTTAATTTTATGTTAAATCTTGTTAAATAAGTTAGGGTGATTGAATTTCAAAAGTTCGATTCTTGTTTATTAATTTATGATTCTTGATTGAATCTTGTATAAAGAAATTAGTTGTTGGAATTCTTGTTTAGTAGTTTAAATGTTTATATATTCTTTATAATTTATTCACATGTTCTTGATTCTTGATTAAGAAATTTGTACTTTATAATCATTCATGTTGTAATTAAAGGGTCTTGAAATAGTATGTTTTAGGTTTCATGTGTAGGATAAGGTTGTTAATGTTTCATGTGTTATATTTTGGCATTAGTGATAGGGAATTTGATGTTTGGACCTTAGATGGTTTAAACTAATTACCTTGGACCTTAGTTACTGTTTTAAGCCCAAACTAGGACCCCGGGACCGAATGGTGAAAGTTAGAGCCGAAATTATGAATTAAATAAGAACCGGGATCGGGACAGTTTTGTTAATGTCTAAAGATCGGGTCACCACGATTAGTATAGTTGTCCCTTGATCGAACCCTCTGGACTGGAGATTCCCTAGATGTTAGCTTTCATAGGAAGTTTGCGAAACCGACTTTTGAGTTATATAGCTCGAGTTATAGTCGTTTTACCAGAACCTGTCGGAACTGGACCAGTTGGAAGTTTTGGTACTTTTAGAGTCTTTCGAGGCTGATATGGGCTTAGTCGTCAACTTAAGAGTTTTAGTAGACATCCCGAGGTTTCCGAAAAGTCCAGAACCAGACCCATAGGATGTCAGGAAGTCGAGTTATGACCCGTTTTATGTGAACGTTATAATCTGTCCTCTGTTTGCTTTTATTTATGAAAAATTGTTGAGTAAATGTTATGTGTGAACTTGTTCCTTGAATGTGTTAAGTGTAAACCATAAATGATAGGAACCTAAGAGTTAATAGGGGATGGGTTAGGTAGTTGATAGTTAATACTAACTTCGTTAGAACGCGTTTTGATTAGATAATCATTCTTAATTCTAGGCCGAGTTAGTGCGAGACGTTAGCGAGCTTAAGTGTGTTCTTCTTTTTGCTGTGCTGTGAAGTATATCAGGTAATGTCTATGCTCTAATCCCCACCGGGATTCACTTTAAAAGTGTTTTAATGTTTTCTAATCTGTTTTGAGAATTGCATCCCGAAAAGGGGACTTTTGTGGAAATGTGACCATCTGCTTTGGATAACTGATTGTATTTGTTTGTGCTTTGATTTTATTGAGTTGAGAAATTGAATGGTCTTTTATCAACGGTTTTATTATTGGTTTGATAAACCTGGGTTGGGCTTGACTTGAGAGTTGTGAGCTGAGTTTGAATAATATACTAATAACTCAAGTGAAACATAAAGCGGGTTGTTGTTTTGATGCCTTCAACAGGCTAATATTCATGCGGGTGATAACCCCGAGATCAGGATTCGATGCCTGTATGGGTTATGTGCCAGGAGATCAGGGTTTCATCCCTGATATAGGATAAAGGTTATGATGCCCTTGATGGGCGATTGTTTGATGCCTTTGAGAGGTTAATATTCTTGCGGGTGATAACCCCGAGATCAGGATTCGATGCCTGTATGGGTTATGTGCCAGAAGATCAGGGTTTCATTCCCTGATATAGGATAGAGGTTATGATGCCGTTGATGGGCGATTGTTTGATGCCTTTGAGAGGTTAATATTCATGCGGGTGATAACCCCGAGATCATGATTCGATGCCTGTATGGGTTATGTGCCAGGAGATCAGGGTTGCATCCCTGATATAGGATAGTTGTTATGATGCCTTTGGTAGGCGATGTTTTTTTTTGGGATTTGATATCCCGCCCGCGACTTAAAATATGGATTGAATGGGTTGAGGGAAACAGTTAAGGGTTCAAAGGTTTGTGAAATGGTTTGACTTGTTCCCTCTTCCCAAAATGAATTGAAATGAACTTAAACTGTTTTAAACGTTAGGGGTAGACATTATTGAGATTTCCCCCTCATTTTTGAAATGTTTTGTTTTCAGGTGAAGATCTGAATGCTGGGGACGGGAATTAGAAGTGAGGACGACGAGTCTAGAAGTCCTTGAATCTTTTTATTTTGTTTTCGTTATGACGTCTTAAAGTTTTGTTGTAAGTTGTTAGTAGTTACCGTTAGCAGACAGTTGTGTTTTCCTTTCTCGCCTTGTGTTCCTTCGGGAATACGGGAGTGACGCCGAAACTAAATTTGAAGTCTTCCGCTAAGTTTTGTCTGTTAACGTTAGTTTGACTTTGACTTTCTATAATTGATTTTCCGGGGCGTTACAGTGTCGCGATGGTAATTCAACCTAGTACGAGAGGAACCGTTGATTCGCACAATTTGTCATCGCGCTTGGTTGAAAAGCGATGTGGCGGCTACCGTCTGTTGGATTATGGTGAACGCCTCTAAGTCGAGAATCCGGGCGAAGCGATGCATCGCGCCGCCCGTTGCCGACTGCGGTAGGGGCTTGGCCCCTAAGGGAACGTGTCGTAGGCTAAGCCGGCGGATGCGCGCGAGGCGCTGAAGTACAATTCCTGCCGAGCGGCGGGTTGAATCCTTTGCAGACGACTTAAATACGCGACGGGGTATTGTAAGTGGCAGAGTGGCCTTGCAGCCACGATCCACTGAGATTCAGCCCTATGTCGCTTCGATTCGTCCCTCCCCCTCTCGACCCTCCTCAATTAAATCCCATCCTTTCCCAAGAGGTTGAAGTTGCTCCCGAGCGAAAGGATATGCTAAGTGTTACTGCCGCTGGAAATTTGGTAAGGGCTGAGGGCGTTGGGGACGCATGCATGCCCCGGCGATAAGGAAACGCGTGCATATGCCAAGTGTCTGGAGGCGTGGCCGGGGCGTGGAATTAAGACCGAGCGCTGCGCGGCCTTACGAAGAAAAAAAACGGATGCAAACACATCCATGAGGAGACAGTACGGAGCCTAGGCCCGGGACGGCCGCCCGCCGTGACCCGGAGTCGTCTCCACCGAGGCGCGGGTGGGCACCGCAACCGATGAAGGATCGCATGCCGAGACGAGGCGGCGTGGCAAATCGAGTGTCGGCTGATGAAACGGGAGCCGGGCAATGCATGCGTCCTTCGTCGGATGCCAAGCGTCCCGCCGAACGCATGTTGGGCGATAGCGGCGACGCATCGGCGGCGGCCGGCGGCGATTTCGCGGCGGCCGTCGGTGTCGGCAACGACCCGCCGCGGCGTCGTCGGCGGCCGACCATGTCGGCGACGCGCGATGGCGATGTCGGCGGCTGCCGCGACGGCGGCAGCCGGCGATGTCGGCGGCTGCGGCAGGCCCATTGGCGGCAGCGTCGAAAAGCGGCCGGCCGGTGTCGGCGACGACAAGCGGCGATGTCGGCAACCGTTATGGCGATGTCGCGGGCGTCGGCAGCGGCAGCGCGGCGATGTCGGCGGTGTCGCGGCCGGATCATCGGCGGCCGTCGGCGGCGCCGTCGGCGGCGGCGGCGGCGGCGTCGGCGGCTAGCGCTTGTCGGCTGCGTCGAACACACAGCGGCGATGTGTCGACGGCAACGGCCGCGGGCGTCGGCGGCAACGATCAATGACAATGATTTTTCCGTGGCTTTCGTTCGTGCGCTTGGGATGAAACTTGGCGGGCTGCTACCTTATGTTTTTGAAGGGTTTCCCGTGATTTTCCAGATTTTTCCTGGGATGCTTTGGCCGGACCTCGGGACGATCTAAGTCACCCCGATTCCGGGACACTCCATCAGCTTCCACTCGTCCTCTTTGCCTAAAATTTTGCAGGTCATTTCCTCGTCCCATTTAGCCATTTTACAATATTTTTAATGATTTTTTTGGAGCCTTCCTTCGTCTCCTCCCGTGCCCGCTCGTGAAATAGCGATCCCGGGCCTAAAACCCGAGGCATCCGTTGTCGAATGTCCAAAATAATTTGCAGTCCACTTCCCCTTGATTTTTAAAGAATTTAGAAACTTGCCTTGCATTTTTCTGATTTTTCTACGATTTTTTGGAATTTTTCCGTTTTCGCAAAAAAAAATTATATAAAATAGCCCGGGCTGCGGAAAAATTGCGAAAAATGATTTTTAGCAAATTAACATTATTATCTACCCAGGGGTATCCTCGAAAAAAATTGGAAAAATCTAGATTTCAAAAAAAAGCCATGCCCATTTTTTTGTCAAAAGTATGCCACTGGCCGTAGATGGAGTTATTCACTTAAAGCTCTTTAGAGGGGAGGTGCTTGGCAAGTGCTGGGGCAGCGACAGTGCCACCGGCTGTCGACGACAGCGAGCAACACTGTCAAGACCACGTTGAAAGAAGGGCTGCTGTCCACCGTGGCATTTGTCCCGTCCGCGATCCTCGTACGCCCTCGCGCATGCTCGAGCGAACGTGGATCTGCACCGACCCCGCGTTCGAGCCCGCCCCCCGGACAAGCCCGGTGCCCCCGCGCGCGCATTATAATCAAAGACACAGGGCACAGGGCACAGGGCACAGGGACACAGGGGCGCGGGGGCGGACTTGGGCGGACTTGGCGGAACTTGGCGGAACAGGCGAAGAAAGGGGGGGAGGGATATGCTGTGGCGAGCCCACCCCCGCCACGTGCCCCTCTTGCGAGGCGCGGGTGGGCTCCGCGACCGGTGAAGCATCGGATGCCGAGACGAGGCGGCGTGGCAATCGAGTGTCGGCTGATGAAACGGGAGCCGGGCAATGCCGGCGACTGTCGATGGACAATGCATGCATCGTTCGCCGGATGCCAAGCGTGATGTATAATGGGATCAAAGATTGTATCTTGATCAATTACACATCAAGGGAGACATGCAACAATCTCAACATGGGACGCTTCAAGTGAATTAGGGTAAAAGGTAGGGTGCTTCATGAGGGAAAGATGGAGTCTTGGAGAGAACTGAGATGAAGAAAGATGAGATCTTTGTGGAGTTTGAGAGAGGAGAGATGGATGGAAAATATGGGAGGACTTTGGGATTGACGTGAGGTCTTTTGTGAAGGAGGAGAGAGTATGGATGAGAGATTTGAGAGAAGGATGTTTGAGAGAGTAAGAGTGAGGGAGAGATTAGGGTTTGAGAGAGAAATTGGAGGAGACGTTTTGGGAGAGGGAAAGAGAGGATGAATGCATGAGAGAGATTTTGAGAGAGAGCGGCGTGAGATTGAGAGGAAGAGAGAACTAAGATATTTTTGGGTTTTTTGGTTTTTGTGAAAAGAAAAGACTTGTTTTTGGATTTTGATTTAATCAAACAAGAAAGAAAGAAAACGAAGAGATAGATTTATCTTAACTATATTGATAGAAAGATAAAAGGAGTAATTATCTTAACTGTATTGACAGAAAGATAAAAACGGATAGTTCTAGGTTTCTAACTTGAATCCACAAGAAAGACAACCTAGGGCTAACTTGATCTAGACCGCAACCTAGGATCAAGCTCTTCCTAACCACTTGGGTGCCATGCCAAGATACAATAGAAGAAAGGGGGTGAGAGTTTATCCAAACACTCGAGAGAAAGCTAAAAGCTTAACTGTTTTCATAATTCAAAGTTGGGTGCCTTTGGGAGGCTACAAGCGTAGCTATTTATACTACTAAAGTCCTAAACCTCCTAGGACTCTCAAGATTGGCGTGCAAGCCATCTTCTCTTACTAGGACTCTATTACTTGGCATGCATGCCAAGGACTCCTAATACTAGACGCCATCTACTCCATCTCCTCCTTGGAGTAGGACTCCTTATCCTAAGGGGAGTTGATTACAAGAGCTAATAATCCTTTTAGGACTTGGCTTTCCTCATCCAAGATGGATTAGTTACAAAATAAGCCAACCTTATCTAGGACTACATAGCTTGGCGCCTAATCTAGCACACCACACGCCTATCACACACACACACACACCTTCTTGATCATTCTAGAACATTCTAGACTATTCTAGATTAATCTAGACTCCTACGACTTGGTGTCCAAGTTTATATATATTACTTGGCACCTCACACAACTGGAAATGTAAATAAAACCTTAGAAATGTAAAGAAATACATCAAAAGCCCAAAAATGTGAACTTCATCTTGAAATGGTCAGAAATGTGAAGTTCATCTCAAAATGATCAGAAATGTGAACTTCATCTTGAAATGGTCAGAAATGTGAAATTCATCTCAAAATGATCAGAAATGTGAACTTCATCTTGAAATGGTCAGAAATGTGAAATTCATCTCAAAATGATCAGAAATGTGAACTTCATTTTGAAATGGTACAAACTGTGAAGTTCAACTTGGGCTTTGTACTTGGGCCTTTAGTTGTGGACTTGGAGGACATGGGATTCCCATCATCCTCTATGAATCTTGGGTCTCCGAAGGTGATCCCAAGGCTATATGAGCCTCCATTTCCTTCCATGAACCTATGGTCCCCAAAGGTGAGACCTAGGTTAAGCAGTTCTCCTTCATGGGCTTCTTCTGATGTTTTTGGCGTGGGCCAAAATACATCATTCCCTCCTTGTTGGAAAAAGTTTGTCCTCAAACTTGATGGGAGGAATGAGACCTCTTTGTTGGTTGAGCTGGGCTGGCCTCCATTATCTTCCATGAATCTAGGATCACCAAACTTCTTCATGTAATGAATTTTGGGGCGGCCCTCTTGTGATAGAACAAGTTGAACTGCTCCAACGTCAACTCCAGAAGCATCACACTCAACCTCAAACTTCTTATCAAAGCTTGGTAGGACTAGGACTGGTGCAGTACAGAGTTTACTGTTGATGAATTCAAGTGCTTGCTAGGTAGCTTGAGTCCATGAGAACTCCTTGGATTTCCATAGCTCGGTCATAGGAGATAAAATAGTATTGAAATTCTTCACATATCTCCTATAGAGAGAGGCCAAGCCGGGGAAGCTTCGATCATCATGAGTTCTCGTTGGGGTAGACCACTCCTTGATAGCTTTGACTCTTTCTTCATCAACCTTGAGCACTTCAGGCGAAAGAGCATAGCTAAGAGAGACTATGTTGTTGATGAAGACGCCATACTTGGGTGGATTATGATGTAGATTCATGTGAGCTAAGGTCTCCAAAACAGATTGGAGGTGAAAGTTGTAACCTTTCTCACTCTTGCCATTCACAAGTATATCATCAAAGTAGATAACAATACACTTGCTAATAAGGGGCTTCAAAACCTGATTCATTAGTCTCATAACTGTAATGAAAGCATTAGTTAGACCACAAGGTGTGACTAACCATTCATAGAGACCTCCTTTGGTTTTCACAGCATTGTCCCCTTCTTGAATTTGAGCCTAGCAGGACCCACTTCTTGGATTGACCTTTGGGATGTCGTGGATGCCAAGTAGCTCACCCACTAGATCTTCACTTCTAGGAAACCTGTACTTGGTAGTAACCTTGTTGGTGCACAGACTTTGGCTTCCTTCCTTTGGGACCAAAAGGGTAGGGATGGCGCATGGACTAAGACTTTCCCTAATCATACCCTTTGCTTGAAGATCTTCATCTTGCCCTTGAACCTCTTGAGTGTCACTAGGGTTCACGTGAGTTGTTGGTTCATGATGCACAACTGATATGGGAATGGGATCAATTTGGACCTCACGTTGGGGTACTCTCTCGTCTAGGAACACATGAGGGTGTTGTTCTCCAAGGGGGGTGACGAGACGAGGGTTGTTGTGACTAGGTTATTCATCATTGGTTGGCTCTTTGTGGCTAGGGTTTATGTTTGGGTCTAAGGGAGTGATCTCCTTATGCTCACTAAACTCAGGGCGTTCAGTGGTCATAGAAGTGATGGGGTTTGGATCATCTTCCTTAGGTGGGGACGGTTGGGTTATTTGGAGTGGAGTTAGGGTTATTCTCTTGTTGTTCATCACAAGAGTGTAGGTATTAGCTCTTCCGTTGTGCATTACACTCCTATCAAATAACCATGGTCTTCCAAGTAGAATATGACAAGCATCCATAGGCAAAACATCACACCATAAAGATTCTTTAAAGGATTTGCCAATGGAAAAGCTTACCAAACATCTTTGAATCACTTGTAGATCTTCACCCTGATTGAGCCACTGGATGCTGTAGTGCTTTGGATGGGGACTCGTTTCCAGCTGAAGTTTATGCACCATAGTAGTTGATGCCACATTGGTGCTGCTTCCACCATCAATGATCAACGAACAAACTTTTCCCTTGATTGTGCAACGAGATTGAAAGATGGCCTCTCGTTGTTGTTGATCTTCAGAAACAATTGAGTTACTAAGAACTCTCCTCATAAGGAACATCTCGTGAGCCATGGTGATGGACGGTTGGGGTTTTTGTGATTCAGGTATGGAGGGGATTGTGTTTGGGCTGTTTTGTGGGGCTAGGGTTGCACTCAAAACAACCTAGAGCTCTGATACCAAAATTATGATGTATAATGGGATCAAAGATTGTACCTTGATCAATTACACATCAAGGGAGACGTGCAACCAATCTCAACATGGGACACTTCAAGTGAATTAGGGTAAAAGGTAGGGTGCTTCATGAGGGAAAGATGGAGTCTTGGAGAGAACTGAGATGGAGAAAGATGAGATCTTTGTGGAGTTTGAGAGAGGAGAGATGGATGGAAAATATGGGAGGACTTGGGGATTGACGTGAGGTCTTTTGTGAGGGAGGAGAGAGTATGGATGAGAGATTTGAGAGAAGGATGTTTGAGAGAGTAAGAGTGAGGGAGAGATTAGGGTTTGAGAGAGAAATTGGAGGAGACGTTTTGGGAGAGGGAAAGAGAGGATGAATGCATGAGAGAGAGCGGCGTGAGATTGAGAGGAAGAGAGAACTAAGATATTTTTGGGTTTTTTGGTTTTTGTGAAAAGAAAAGACTTGTTTTTGGATTTTGATTTAATCAAACAAGAAAGAAAGAAAACGAAGAGAAAGATTTATCTTAACTATATTGATAGAAAGATAAAAGGAGTAATTATCTTAACTGTATTGACAGAAAGATAAGAACGGATAGTTCTAGGTTTCTAACTTGAATCCACAAGAAAGACAACCTAGGGCGAACTTGATCTAGACCGCAACCTAGGATCAAGCTCTTCCTAACCACTTGGGTGCCATGCCAAGATACAATAGAAGAAAGGGGGTGAGAGTTTATCCAAACACTCGAGAGAAAGCTAAAAGCTTAACTGTTTTCATAATTCAAAGTTGGGTGCCTTTGAGAGGCTACAAGCCTAGCTATTTATACTACTAAAGTCCTCAACCTCCTAAGACTCTCAAGATTGGCGTGCAAGCCATCTTCTCCTACTAGGACTCTATTACTTGGCATGCAAGCCAAGGACTCCTAATACTAGACGCCATCTACTCCATCTCCTCCTTGGATTAGGACTCCTTATCCTAAGGGGAGTTGGTTACAAGAAATAATAATCCTTTTAGGACTTGGCTTTCCTAATCCAAGATGGATTAGTTACAAAATAAGCCAACCTTATCTAGGACTACATAGCTTGACGCCTAATCTAGCACACCACACGCCTATCACACACACACACACACCTTCTAGATCATTCTAGAACATTCTAGACTATTCTAGATTAATCTAGACTCCTACGACTTGGTGTCCAAGTTTATATATATTACTTGGCACCTCACACAACTGGAAATGTAAATAAAACCCTAGAAATGTAAAGAAATACATCAAAAGGCCAAAAATGTGAACTTCATCTTGAAATGGTTCTAATGTGAAGTTCATCTCAAAATGATCAGAAATGTGAACTTCATCTTGAAATGGTTAGAAATGTGAAATTCATCTCAAAATGATCAGAAATGTGAACTTCATCTTGAAATGGTCAGAAATGTGAAACTCATCTCAAAATGATCAGAAATGTGAACTTCATTTTGAAATGGTCCAAACTGTGAAGTTCAACTTGGACTTTGTACTTGGGTCTTTAGTTGTGGACTTGGAGGACATGGGATTCCCATCATCCTCTATGAATCTTGGGTCTCCGAAGGTGATCCCAAGGCTATGTGAGCCTCCATTTCCTTCCATGAACCTATGGTCCCCAAAGGTGAGACCTAGGTTGCGATTCTCCTTCATGGGCTTCTTACGATGTTTTTGGCGTGGGCCAAAATACATCAGCGTCCGCCGAGCGCGGCGCGGCGGCAATGGCGGCGACGATCGTCGGCGGCGCCGCGCGGCAGTGTCCTGGCGATGTCGGCGGCGACTGCGATAGTGGCGGCGACATTGCGGCGGTGTCGCGGCCAGCGATGCGTAAATCGGCGGCGGCGACGCATCGGCGACAACTGCGGCGATGTCGGCGGCGCGGCGGCAGCTGGCGGCGGCGAGGACGCTGCCGGCGACAACTGCGGCGATCGCGCGGCGTGGCGACATGCGGCGGCGACGGCGCGACTGCGGCGATGCCTGCGGCGATGTCGGCGACAAGAACTGCGGCGATGTCGGCGGCGATGTCGCTGCGAACGACACTGTCGACGACACTTTGTGACAATGATTTTTCCGTAGCTTTCGTTCGTGCGCTTGGGATGAAACTTGGCGGGCTGCTTCCTTATGTTTTTTAAAGGTTTTTCGTAATTTTTCCGGATTTTTTCCGGGAGTCTTTGGCCAGGCCTCGGGACGCTCTAAGTCGCCCGGTTCCGGGACAGCCGGTTAACCAAAATGAGGATCCCAAATTGCATGAGCAATGGGACTCCTCTAGCTTTCGATCGTCCGTTTTCCCTTAAATTTTGCAGATCATTTCCTTGTCCCATTTAGTTATTTATAATATTTTTAGTGATTTTTTGGAGCCTTCCTTCGTCTCCTCCCGTGCCCGCTCGGGAAAAAGCGATCCCGGGCCTAAAACCCGGGGCATCCAACGTCGTATGTGCAAAATAATTTGCAGTCTATTTCTTCTTGATTTTTAAAGAATTTAGAAACTTGCTTTGCATTTTTCTGATTTTTCTACGATTTTTTGAAAGTTTTTCCGTTTTCGCAAATAAAAAATTATATAAAATAACCCGGGCTGCAAAATAATTCCAAAAATTGATTTTTAGTAAACTAACATTATTATCTACCCAGGGGTATCCTCGGAAAAAATTGAAAAAATCTAGAACTCAAAAAAAAAGCCATGCGCATTTTTTTGTCAAAACTATGCCACTGGCCGTAGATGGAGTTATTCACTTAAAGCTCTTTAGAGGGGAGGTGCTTGGCAAGTGCTAGGGCAACGACAGTGCCAGCGGCTGTCGACGACAGCGAGCGACACTGTCAAGACCACGTTGAAAGAAGGGGCGCTGTCCCGGTGTGCTTCGATAGTGTTTCTTGACGTCCGCGGTCGGTGGCATTCCGCATTTGTTACGGAGTCGCCACCACGGGTGAGGGCGTGCCCCCCCTCACCCGCAACGGCGGCCGCCCGTCTAGGCAGCGGGGGTGTTCGTCGATAATTAACGATGGTGGGCCACCTTGCCTTGTCCCTAGCCCGCCATCGTTAGCTGCCTTTAGAGCCAAGCTATAGGTTGCGCCTTTTGTTGCCCGACCTCGACCCGGGGCGGACGATGGGTTGTTGGGGCCTTCGGGTCCTGGCGAAATCTTGACGCTCGTGGTACGGTGGCAGTCTCATTGGTCGTGGGATTAATGTGGAGGGATGATGCCTCCCTTGTGTGGGATAATTGTCGCAAGTGCGGTGACTGGTTGCGCCTGACCGGACGAGGCTAGGAACTAGTAGGTGGGAAGATCGAGGAGCGAGGCCCCGGATGTCTCTTGGCTTAGAAGAGGGTTGGAACCA
>CM055892.1:6910753-6920753 GCA_029582165.1 Portulaca oleracea
CATGCACGTCTTCACCCTCTTTTGGAACGTTTCAAACACTTGTTCCCAAAAGAGATGCCCAAGGGATTACCTCCAAGAAGAGAAATTGAGCACAAGATTGATCTAGTTCCAGGTTCTATGCTCCCCAACAAACCGGCCTACCGAATGAATCCAAAAGAAGCTCAAGAAGTACAATGGCAAGTAGATGAGCTCTTATCCAAAGGCTTGGTGCGTGAAAGCATGAGTCCATGTGCCGTTCCGGTCTTACTTGTTCCCAAGAAAGATGGCTCTCAAAGAATATGTATGGATTGTCGAGCCATAAACAAAATCACAATCAAGTATAGATTCCCAATCCCACGCCTTGAGGATCTACTTGATGAGCTACATGGAAGTGTTGTGTTCTCTAAAGTTGATTCGAGGAGTAGATATCATCAAATAAGGATTCATGAAGGAGACGAGTGGAAAACGGCATTCAAGACCAAGGAAGGATTATATGAGTGGCTTGTGATGCCATTTGGTCTTACAAATGCACCATCTACCTTTATGCGCTTAATGAATCATGTATTGAAGCCTCTTATTGGTAAATGTGTTGTAGTTTACTTTGATGATATTCTTGTATATAATAGAAGTGAACGAGAACATGTGAAGCATCTAGAGTCGGTCATGTACATCTTGGAGAAGGAGAAGCTATACGCCAATTTGGAGAAATGCCATTTCTTCTCATCCAAGATTGTGTTCCTTGGATATGTTCTTTCACAAGAAGGAATACAAGTCGACAAGGAGAAGGTGAAAGCTATTCAAGAGTGGCCTACACCAAAGTCCATTCATGAGGTACGAAGCTTTCATGGATTAGCATCTTTCTATAGAAGGTTTATAAAGAACTTTAGCTCCATTCTTGCACCTATGACCGAATTGTTGAAAGGAAAGGAGTTTACATGGACTAAAGGTGCTAATGAAGCGTTTGAAGTGATTAAGGAGAAATTGTGTCATGCACCTATTCTTGCTTTACCATGTTTTGACAAAGTGTTGGAAGTTGAAGTGGATGCAAGTGGAGTAGGAATTGGAGCCGTCCTAACCCAAGAAGGTCGTCCCATTTCTTACTTTAGTGAGAAGTTGAATGAAGCTAAGAGGAAGTATAGCACCTATGATAAAGAGTTCTATGCCTTCATAAGAGCTCTTGAGCATTAGAGACATTATCTTCTAAGTGGTGAATTCATCTTACATAGTGATCATGAGGCTCTTAAGTTCATCCAAGGGCAACACAAGTTAAACCAAAGGCATGCTAAATGGGTAGAGTATATGCAAGCATTCCACTTTGTGATCAAACATAAGGCGGGACATCTCAACAAAGGAGCGGATGCTTTGTCAAGAAGGTACTTACATACCCATGTTTTAGATTCAAGAGTCCTTGGTTTTGAGCATATCAAAGAGTTGTATGAAAATGATGAGGATTTCAAGGAGGTTTATGAGCTTTGTAAGAAGCACCCTCACCAACTATTCCATATTGAAAATGGATTCCTCTTCAAAGGGAATCAACTTTGTATTCCTAAAAGTAGCATTCGAGAGTTGTTGATCATAGAGGTCCACGGAGGATCCTTGGCGGGTCACTTTGGGATTGAAAAGACCTACCTTATGATGAAGGAGCATTATTTTTGGCCAAGCATGATTAAAGATGTTGAGCATATGGTAAAGAGATGTAATACTTGCAATATCGCCAAGGCACACGCTTTGCCACAAGGATTGTATACTCCTTTGCCCATTCCACATCATCCATGGGAAGATGTGAGTTTAGACTTCGTTGTTGGTCTACCAAGAACACAAAGAGGCAAAGATTCTATCATTGTAGTCGTTGATAGATTTTCCAAGATGGCTCATTTTATTCCATGCCATACTACTTATGATGCTACTAAGGTTGCAAACCTTTATTTTGAGGAAATAGTGAAGCTACATGGCATTCCAAAGACCATGGTAAGTGATCGAGATTCCAAGTTCTTTAGTCATTTTTGGCTTACTTTATGGAAGAAGCTTGGTACAACCTTGAAGTTTAGCACCGCATGTCATCCACAAACGGATGGACAAACCGAAGTGACTAATCGAACTTTGGGAGTTCTTCTTCGGATATTGGTGAGTAAAGACAATATTGCAGCTTAGTCTTGAATATATCAAGGAGTTGTATGAAGATGATGATGATTTTAAAGAAGTATACAAGGTATGTGAGAAGCATCCTCAACAATCCTTTTATATTGATCATGGATTTCTTTTCAAAGGGAATCAAGTGTGTATTCCAAGGAGTGGAATTCGTGAAATCTTGATCATGGAAGTACATGGAAATTCTTTTGATCATTTGGGTCTACTCAATACCTATTTCAAGATGAAGGAGTATTATTTCTGGCCTAGCATGATCGTTGATCGAGTATAAGCTGCAATATTGTGACATTTGCAATCCTTCTATACCATATGGAGATGAAAGCTTGAATTTTATGGTTGAAGTGCCAAAGATTCAAGGAAGTCAAGATGATATTAAGATCGTTGAAGGTCATCCTTCAAAGATGGAACACCATATTACTATTGTCTTCATCATGAGTTACAAGCTTGTGAATCTATACTTTGAAGTTGAGAAGTTATATGAGATTTCTACAATCTCCATGAATAAACGAGATTTGGAGCACCATAATATCATTGGCTTATTCATGAGAAGACTTGGAAGAAAGTGGAAGTTCAAGTCAAGCATCAAAGGAATCTATGATGATTTCAAGGCATTCAAGAAGAAAAGTTGTAAACTCATAAGAAGGAACAAGAGAAGTGATGTCAATAACACATATGGGAAGACATCTTATAAAGAAGGAAGGAAAACAAGGAAGAAGAAGTTTTGTCTAAGTTTGAGGACAAACTTTTTCAACCGGGGGAGAATGATGTATATTTGCCTAGCTATATACATCAAGGCCTAGCTAAAGGACCTCTATCCAGCTAGAAGCTACAAATGTCGCCTTGGGTATCAACAAACTACAAGGGTTTATTAGCTCAAGGAAGAAAGCATGAAGGACCTTGATGGTATTCTAGCTTACATGGAGTTACTCTCACATTTAGAGGACATCAATGAGCATAAATAACTCTCAAGTCCTTATTGAGAAGTCATCTCTCACGGTAGCAAAGGACTCCATCAAGTACAGTTCGATATTTTGCTCTATAACTCTAGATCCATACATCTATTGAGGAAATCATCAAAAGACAGATTTGAGCTCTTTCAATAAGCTTTCTAATGGTTTTTGAATCAATGAAAACGGACAAGTATTGAAGGAGTTATAACAATTTCTTTCTAGAGTTGTATTTTAGAGTTTATGATGTCATAAATAGGATATATGATGTAATAGTTGATTCTTGGTTTCTTGAACCCTAGGTACACGTCCACGGGGTCCTAAGAGTAGTATAAATAGACCCCCTAGGGTGCCATTGTATTCATTCATTACATCTTATATCAAATACAAAGTAAACACATTGTGTTTTCTCTCTAGCTTGTGTGCTAGAATTGGTTCTCTTGAGGGAGAGTCTTTTGAATCTCTTCTTCTATTCTAAGATTGGCTATCTTAGATGGTGATAGGAAGAGTTGGAGGATTCTAGGAGTGGTGAATCTGTATCTCCTTAGAAGATCCCAAGCCGTTTATCATTCGATCAAACGATTCATTCTTGTTGTAAGTTTCAATCTATTCTTTTGAATCGTTTGATTTCCATTGCATTTTCATTCCATTCTTTTCCATACCAACCAGAATACATCCCCATTCATTCGTTCATCCATCCATCCATTCATTCATCATCCATTATTCATTCATTTACACTCCATTTCCATCTTTATTCATTCATTCTTGTGATCAAGAATCAATCTATCCAACCCCAAGTTTAAAGATCCTTATATTGTTGTGTAATGTGATCATCCTTGATCCCATTATACATCAATGCTAAATGGGTGGAGTATATGCAAGCATTCCACTTTGTGATCAAACATAAAGCGGGACATCTTAACAAAGGAGCGGATGCTTTGTCAAGAAGGTACTTACTTACTCATGTTTTAGATTCAAGAGTCCTTGGTTTTGAGCATATTAAAGAGTTGTATGAAAATGATGAGGATTTCAAGGAGGTTTATGAGCTTTGTAAGAAGCACCCTCATCAACTTTTCCATATTGAAAATGGGTTTCTCTTCAAAGGGAATCAACTTTGTATTCCTAAAAGTAGCATTCGAGAGTTGTTGATCATGGAGGTCCATGGAGGATCCTTGGCGGGTCACTTTTGAATTGAAAAGACCTACCTTATGATGAAGGAGCATTATTTTTGGCCAAGCATGATTAAAGATGTTGAGCATATGGTAAAGAGATGTAATACTTGCAATATCGCTAAGGCACATGCTTTGCCACAAGGGTTGTATATTCCTTTGCCCATTCCACATCATCCGTGGGAAGACGTGAGCTTAGACTTCGTTGTTGGTCTACAACGAACACAAAGAGGCAAGGATTCTATTATGGTGGTCGTTGATAGATTTTCCAAGATGGCTCATTTTATTCCATGCCATACTACTTATGATGCTACTAAGGTTACAAATCTTTATTTTGAAGAAATAGTGAAGCTACATGGCATTCCAAAGACCATGGTAAGTGATCGAGATTCCAAGTTCCTTAGTCATTTTTGGCTTACTTTATGGAAGAAGCTTGGTACAACCTTGAAGTTTAGCACCGCATGTCATCCACAAACGGATGGACAAACCGAAGTGACGAATCAAACTTTGGGAGCTCTTCTTCGGATATTGGTGAGTAAAGACAAGGAGGGTTGGGATACTGATGTATAATGGGATCAAAGAGATCTCATTACACATAGAAATCAGGATCTTTAAAAACCAAGATAAGAATCTTGCTTCTCAAAGTTCTTAAGGTGCGAAATTGGAATGGAAATGGATAGAAAAGATGGAAAGAACTATGAAAGATGATTACCAAATGAAGGTATTATGATGAACGAATGATGGACGATTGAACGTTTGGATGGATGCACGATTGTTGAAGCTTGGACGTGTTGATGAAGAACGAATGCTTCTTGTTGAGTGCTTGATGAATTCTTGTTGAGTGCTTGATGAATTCTTGTTGAATTCTTGATGAATTCTTGATGAATGACGTGAGGTTGGATGAATGTAGTTGAATGAACGATGGAATGGATAGTTGGATAGATTTGGCTTTTGAAGGATCGATGAGGATACAGCCACACCACCTCCAAGAACTCTTCAATTCCTTCCTTTCACCTTCAAGGATGCCACCCTTGAATAGAAGAAGGGGATAACTTCGAAACTCTCTCAAGAGAAACGAAAAGACTAGCACAAAAGCTAGAGAGAAAACAACACCTTTTGTTTGTATTTGATTTTATGAATGAATGAGATTACAAGAGGCCTAAGGGGGGTATTTATAGTAATCCTAGCCCTCCCTAGACGTGCACAAATCAAGTAATAGGCCCCTTGAGGCTTACATCATCTACTCTAATGATTACATCATAAAGAAAACAATGAACTAAACTAGATTTCAAATGATGATAACTTGCTCTATACTTAACCAAATTTAAAGATTCTTGAACCAATAGAAAGCTCTTGGAATGTAGAACATTTCATTCTAGGACACTTTCCTTGGTAGCTTCATGGTTCTTGAGTTAGAGAGCAAATTACTTGAGTACCCTTGTAGAATTCTTCCAATGTAGAGAGATATGTAAGAGATGTGAGCCCTTCTTCCACGTAGGTGAGTATTTGGCTTCTATGGTGAGTATGGGTTGTCTCCCTTGATGACCTTGATGTATATGGCCATCAAATATACATCATACTCCCCCGGTTGAAAAAGTTTGTCCTCAAACTTTGAGCATCAACTCTCTTACTTACCTTCTTCACAAGAATTACAAACTTTCTTCTTGAAGGCCTTGAAATCATCATATACCCCTTTTCTAAACTTCTTCATTTTTCTCCCAAGTAATCCATGGGCATTATAAGATTTGGACCCTCGAATCTTCACCATGAACATAGAGATTCCATGTAGCTTCTCAATTTCCATGTCAAGCTTCACAACTTTACCTTCATCATTTAGCATGAAACAATGCACTTTGATGACTTTAGCTTCTTGGTTCCTTCGAAGCCTTGGCTTTTCAACCATGAGATCCAAGT
Organism: Portulaca oleracea; assembly: GCA_029582165.1. Classification (NCBI taxonomy): domain Eukaryota; kingdom Viridiplantae; phylum Streptophyta; class Magnoliopsida; order Caryophyllales; family Portulacaceae; genus Portulaca; species Portulaca oleracea. Next base: position 6,916,911 of record CM055892.1, read on the forward strand.
GGGTATCTCTAGGGTGCACATGAAAGATTCGCCTCATAGGAAATCTCAAGATTGGGTGGTGGCTTGGATCCGAATTACTCTCCTCCAAGTTTGTAAGAATAAGACCCTTATGCTCTTCATGCTCATGATCTTCCTCCTTCATAATCGACACAATGTGGCTTTCTTCCTCCTTAGGTCGAGAAGATGGTGCTAGAGGTGTCAAAATGATCAAGACCCTTTGATCCACACGAATGCCTTGTCCTAGGCTTAGCCATTGTATAGTGTAGGGTGTGGGATGAGGGCTAATCTCCATTTGAAATTTCTCGACCATTGTTGTAGAAGCGGCATTGGTGCAACTTCCTCCATCTATGATCAATGAGCATACTTTCCCTTTGATAGTACAACGAGAGCGAAAGATAGCCTCCCTTTGTACTTGATCATTTGGCACTTGAGCTACATTTAAGGCCCTTCCTACCACAACTAACTCTCCATCATCCGGCTCCTCTACACATTCTTCAACATCTTCTTCCTCATTCACGTCAACTCCTTTTTCCTCCTCAAATAATTCATTATCGTACATTTGGTACCCAACCAAAGACACTTCTTTCTTGTTAGGGCATGCACTTTCAACATGATCAAAACTTTGGCAACATAGGCATGTACTTGGGACAATGGGAGTGGGGAGGTTTATAGGCTGTTTTGAGGAGCTTTGGATAGTAGGTGTGGGGAGGTTTAGGGGCAGATTTTATGGAGCTTTTATGTTTGGTTGTTTTGTGGGGAATGGTGGTCTTTGTTGTATATGGGTTTTTTCCCAAAGTTCTCTACTCCTTACTTGTATTTCAACATCAAGAGCTAAAGAACTCAACTCTTCCAAGTTTGTGTAAGGTTGATTTACAACAACATGCCGAATGTAATCATTAAGACCAAGAAAGTAACATACCAAAACTTGTGGATCATCCTCCTTAAGGGCATACTTCCATAGTTGCCACCTGAATTCTATTGTGTATTCAACCACATCCTTGCTCCCTTGCTCCATTCTTTCAAGTTTGTCGATGTAGTCTCCTTTGTAATTGAATGGCAAGAACTCTTCTTGAAATTTATTTCCATTCTTCTTGCTGGAACGTTTACTCCTTTCATAAGATGCTTCATATTCAACCTCATAGGGGTAAACCTTACGTGAACAAGCGCTTCTTAATCCTCCCTTTTGAAGGATCCCAAATACTTCCATTTGTTTGGTAAGATCATCAATTTGTTGCTCCAAGCGTTTCAATTCACTTGGTGAATTCATGAAAGATCTTTTGCAAGCCATAGAATATGAATCTTGATGAAGAAAGATTCAAACAAGACTCACGGTTTTGGTGTGGGGATGTGGAGGACGAAATGGGGAATGTGTTTAGGTGGGAATTGAGTTCGAATTGGGGTTCTTTTTGGGGCTATGGGGTTCTTTTTTGGTGCTCTTGGTGGACGTGAGATGGGGGGAAGGTGGGGGATGGATTTGTGATGGAAAGATGGTGAAAAGATTGTAAAAAGATTGATCAAGAACTAAGAGAATCAACTCCTAAGCTCTGATACCAATTTTGATGTATAATGGGATCAAAGAGATCTCATTACACATAGAAATCAGGATCTTTAAAAACCAAGATAAGAATCTTGCTTCTCAAAGTTCTTAAGGTGCGAAATTGGAATGGAAATGGATAGAAAAGATGGAAAGAACTATGAAAGATGATTACCAAATGAAGGTATTATGATGAACGAATGATGGACGATTGAACGTTTGGATGGATGCACGATTGTTGAAGCTTGGACGTGTTGATGAAGAACGAATGCTTCTTGTTGAGTGCTTGATGAATTCTTGTTGAGTGCTTGATGAATTCTTGTTGAATTCTTGATGAATTCTTGATGAATGACGTGAGGTTGGATGAATGTAGTTGAATGAACGATGGAATGGATAGTTGGATAGATTTGGCTTTTAAAGGATCGATGAGGATACAGCCACACCACCTCCAAGAACTCTTCAATTCCTTCCTTTCACCTTCAAGGATGCCACCCTTGAATAGAAGAAGGGGATAACTTCGAAACTCTCTCAAGAGAAACGAAAAGACTAGCACAAAAGCTAGAGAGAAAACAACACCTTGTGTTTGTATTTGATTTTATGAATGAATGAGATTACAAGAGGCCTAAGGGGGGTATTTATAGTAATCCTAGCCCTCCCTAGACATGCACAAATCAAGAAATAGGCCCCTTGAGGCTTACATCATCTACTCTAATGATTACATCATCAAGAAAACAATGAACTAAACTAGATTTCAAATGATGATAACTTGCTCTATACTTAACCAAATTTAAAGATTCTTGAACCAATAGAAAGCTCTTGGAATGTAGAACATTTCATTCTAGGACACTTTCCTTGGTAGCTTCATGGTTCTTGAGTTAGAGAGAAAATTACTTGAGTACCCTTGTAGAATTCTTCCAAAGTAGAGAGATATGTAAGAGATGTGAGCCCTTCTTCCACGTAGGTGAGTATTTGGCTTCTATGGTGTGTATGGGTTGTCTCCCTTGATAACCTTGATGTATATGGCCATCAAATATACATCAGATACTCTTCTATGTCATGCTGAATTTGCCTTCAATCGAAGTCCAAGTAAAGCCACAGGATTGTCACCTTTTCAAGTTGTTTGTGGAAGGAACCCTCTCCAACCTATGGATCTCACGCCCATCTCTACATCAACAAAGTTTAGTTTTGAAGCTAACAAAAGGGTACAAGAGATTAAGAAACTACATGAGGAGGTTCGAGCTAACATTGAGAAGTATACCTCAAGTGTATCAAGTAGAGTGAATAAATCAAGGAAGAAGGTTGTATTTGAGCCGGGAGACCTTGTTTGGATTCACTTGAAGAAAGAAAGATTTCCTTCTAAAAGGAAAGGTAAGCTTGCACCAAGAGTAGATGGTCCTTATAAAGTTTTGGAGAAGATTGGTGATAACGCATATAAATTACAACTTGGAGAAGACTATGAAGGGAGTTGCACTTTTAATGTGAGTGATCTCAAGCCGTTTTATGGAGATATTGAACTTCCTAGTTTGAGGACAAACCCTTTTCAACTAGGGGGAAATGATGTAGATTTGGTTCCAAAACTACATCATGGAAGTCAAATACTTGGCTACATTGACAAAGAGCTTGAAACTATCACATTTGGTCTACATTCGAATGGTCTTAACCATGAAGGAGTGATGATTTGCTCTCTAACTCAAGAACCATGAAGCTACCAAGGAAAGTGTCCTAGAGTGAAATGTTCTACATTCCAAGAGCTTTCTAATGGTTCAAGAATCTTTAAATTTGGTTAAGTATAGAGCAAGTTATCATCATTTGTAATCTAGCTTAGTTCATTGTTTTCTTTATGATGTAATCATTAGAGTAGATGATGTAAGCCCTAAGTGGCTCATTTCTTGTTTTGTACACGCCTAAGGGGGGGCTCTAGTAGTATAAATAGACCCCTTAGGGTGCCTTGTAATTCATTCATTCATAAATCAAATACAAGTAAATACATGATGTTTTTCTCTCTAGTTTTGTGCTAGTCTTCTCGTTTCTCTTAAGGGAGAACGAAACTATCTCTGTTCTATCCAACGTTGGCATCCTTGGTGGTGATAGGAAGGAATTGAAGATCTCTTGAAGGTGGTGTGCCTTTATCCTTCCAAGAAGCTTCAAGTCGCCATTGTTGATCATCCAAGCATTCGTTCGTTCATCCATTCGTCCATCATCAAACTTTTGGTAACCATTTTCCATAGTTCTTTTCCATCTTTTCCATTCATTTCGATCCCATTTTCGAACCTTAAGAACTTTGAGAAGCAAGATTCTTATCTTGGTTT
>CM055892.1:6925753-6928253 GCA_029582165.1 Portulaca oleracea
CGGCGACAGCGGCGATGTCGGCGACGCTGCGATAGTGTCCGGCATCGGCGACGGGCCGGCCGGCGAGTGTCGCGTGAGTGTGTCGCGCGGCGTCGGAACGATCGGCCAATCGTATCGTCGCGACGACACGCGAAGTGTCGGCGGCGGCCGCCGACGGCGTCGGCGGCGACGATCGATGACAATGATTTTTCCGTGGCTTTCGTTCGTGCGCTTGGGATGAAACTTGGCGGGCTGCTACCTTATGTTTTTTAAGGGTTTTCCGTGATTTTTCCAGATTTTTCCCGGGATACTTTGGCCGGGCCTCGGGACGCTCTAAGTCGCCCCGATTCCGGGACACTCCATCAGCTTCCGCTCGTCCTCTTTGCCTAAAATTTTGCAGTTCATTTCCTCGTCCCATTTAGCTATTTTACAATATTTTTAATGATTTTTTGGAGCCTTCCTTCGTCTCCTCCCGTTCCTGCTCGTGAAATGCGACAGTGTCGACGACAGTCTCGGCGACTGCGAACGACACTGTCAATGACACTCTGTGACAATAATTTTTCCGTGGCTTTCGTTCGTGCGCTTGGGATGAAACTTGGCGGGTTGCTTCCTTATGTTTTTTTAAGGTTTTCCGTGATTTTTCCGGATTTTTTCCGGGAGTCTTTGGCCATGCCTCGGGACACTCTAAGTCGCCCGGTTCCGGGACACTCCTCTAGCTTTCGATCGTCCGTTTTCCCTCAAATTTTGCAGATCCTTTCCTTGTCCCATTTAGCTATTTTAAAGTATTTTTAGTGATTTTTTGGAGCCTTCCTTCGTCTCCTCCCGTGCCCGCTCGGGAAAAAGCGATCCCGGGCCTAAAACCCGGAGCATCCAATGTCGGATGTGCAAAATAATTTGCAGTCAACTTCCCCTTGATTTTTAAGGAATTTAGAAACTTGCCTTATATTTTTCTGATTTTTCTACGATTTTTTGGAATTTTTTCCGTTTTCGCAAATAAAAAATTATATAAAATAACCCGGGCTGCGAAAAAATTCCGAAAAATGATTTTTAAAAAATTAACATTATTATCTACCCAGGGGTATCCTCGGAAAAAATTGGAAAAATCTAGAACTCAAAAAAAAGTCATGCCCATTTTTTTTTCAAAACTATGCCACTGGCCGTAGATGGAGTTATTCACTTAAAGCTCTTTATAGGGGAGGTGCTTGGCAAGTCTTTGGGGCAGTGCCGACGATCGGCGACAATCGGCAATGATCGGCGGCAACGGCGTCCATGCATGGCGTGGCATGGCAACCTCGTCGAAAGGCACCGTCGACACGCGGCCATGACCGAACTGTCCGGACGGATGATGGAACAACGAGGCTCGGGTTTCCTCGGGAAGCGTGCCAAGCGTGAAAAAGTTGTCGATCGACACGGTTGCCTCGGATATTGATGCCTTCTTTGTCGGTGTGCGGTAGTGTTTCTTGGCGTCCGCGGTCGGTGGCGTGCATTTGTTGCGAGTCGCCACCGGGTGGCGTGCCCCCTCACCCGCAACGCCGCCTCTAGGCGGCGGGGGTGTTCGTCGATGATGCGATGGTGGGCCACCTCGCCTTGTCCCGACCCGCCATCGTTAGGCGCATTTAGAGCGAGCTATAGGTTGCGCCTTTTGTTGCCCGACCTCGACCGGGGCGGACGATGGGTTGTTGGGGCCTTGGTCTGGCGAAATCTTAACGCTCGTAGTACGGTGGCGATCTCATTGGCCACAGGATTAATGTGGAGGATGATGCCTCCCTTGTGTGGGATAATTGTCATGAAGTCACGGTGGTAGTGGCGCTGACCGGACGAGGCTAGGAACTAGTAGGTGGGAAGATCGAGGCGAGTCCCGGATGTCTCTTGGCTTAGAAGAGGTTGGAACCGTATGGATCCGTAAATCCCTTCGGAGGGTTGGAACCGTGTCGATCCGTAAATCCACATTGCTTGTAACTTGGTCGAGTACACCGAATGGGCGCGACCGTGGTCGGGCTCTGCAAACGCCGGTTGGCCTTGTGCCATCTTAAAGTAGCACTTCCAAACGCGTGACATGCATTTCGCTCGAGGTGGTGGAGGCCCAAAGCGTCGGATTTGCCGATGGGGATGTCGTGGTGCACAGGGAAAGGAGTTGAGCCACAAGAATCTATCCACCACAATTCGATGTCCAACCCGTACAAAAAGCGACCTCGAGTGCGATCGGTGCTCGGAGGCGAGTGAATGAGCGGCTTGTGGGATATTCGGTTTCTTTGCTCGGGATCTCAATGCGTGTGCTCGCATGACCATTTAGCCTAGCCACAAACACATCCTCCGCTCCTCTCAAACCCTTTTGACGCCATGAAACATACCTTAAGCCCAACAAAGTAAGCCTTGAGGCACGATCGGCGCTCGGGGTGAGCAAACGAGTAGCTTGTGGGATAATATTCGGTTCGTCTTTGCTCGGGAGCTCAATCGTCGTCGTTAGTTAGGCTCAGCCGACCATTAAACACATGTTACCTATGCGAGAACCCATTCGACA
>CM055892.1:6935753-6943253 GCA_029582165.1 Portulaca oleracea
GCGAACGACACTGTCGACGACACTCTGTGACAATGATTTTTCCGTGGCTTTCGTTCGTGCGCTTGGGATGAAACTTGACGGGCTGCTTCCTTATGTTTTTTAAAGGTTTTCCGTGATTTTTCCGGATTTTTTCCGGGGCCTCGGGACGCTCTAAGTCGCCCGGTTCCGAGACGCTCCTCTAGCTTTCGATCGTCCGTTTTCCCTCAAATTTTGCAGATCATTTCCTTGTCCCATTTAACTATTTTACGGTATTTTTAGTGATTTTTTGGAGCCTTCCTTCGTGTCCTCCCGTGCCCGCTCGGGAAAAAGCGATCCCGGGGCTAAAACCCGGGGCATCCAACGTCGGATTTGCAAAATAATTTGCAGTCTACTTCCCCTTGATTTGTAAAGAATTTTGAAACTTGCCTTGCATTATTCTGATTTTTCTACGATTTTTTGGAATTTTTTCCGTTTTCGCAAATAAAAAACTATATAAAATAACCCGGGCTGCGAAAAGATTCCGAAAAATGATTTTTAGTAAATTAACATTATTATCTACCCAGGGGTATCCTCGGAAAAAATTGGAAAAATCTAGAACTCAAAAAAAAGTCATGCCCATTTTTTTGTCAAAACTATGCCACTGGTCGTAGATGGAGTTATTCACTTAAAGCTATTTATAGGGGAGGCGCTTGGCAAGTCTTTGGGGCGGCAGTGCGGTGATAGTCGGCGATCGCGGCGACACTATCGGCGGCGAGCGTCCATACATGGCGTGGCAGGGCAACCTCGTGAAAGGCACTGTCGACATGCGGCCATGCACCGAACCTGTCCCGGTGTGCTTCGGTAGTGTTTGTTGACGTCCGCGGTCGGTGGCATTCCGCATTTGTTGCGGAGTCGCCACCACGGGTGAGGGCGTGCCCCCCCACACCCGCAACGGCGCCCTCTAAGCGGCGGGGTGTTAAATCGGTAATTAACGATGGCGGGCCACCTTGCCTTGTCCCTAGCCCGCCATCGTTAGCTGCCTTTAGAGCCAAGCTATAGGTTGCGCCTTTTGTTGCCGGACCTCGACCCGGGGCGGACGATGGGTTGTTGGGGCCTTCGGGTCCTGGCGAAATCTTGACGCTCGTGGTATGGTAGCAGTCTCATTGGCCGTGGGATTAATGTGGAGGGATGATGCCTCCCTTGTGTGGGATAATTGTCGCAAGTGCGGTGACTGGTGGCGCCTGACCGGACAAGGCTAGGAACTAGTAGGTGTGAAGATCGATGAGCGAGGCCCCGGATGTCTCTTGGCTTAGAAGAGGGTTGGAACCGTATGGATCCGTAAATCCCTTTTGCCGAGGGCCTTTCGGAGGGTTGGAACGGTATGGATCCGTAAATCCCTGTTGCTTGTGACTTGGTCGAGTACACCGAATGGGCCGCAACCATGGGGTTGGGCTCCTGTGCGAACTGGTTGGTCGTGTGCCATCTTAGAAGTAGCACTTCCTAACGTGTGACATGCATTTCGCTAAGGGTGGTGGAGGCCCAAAGCGTTCGGATTTGCCGATGGGGATGTCGCGGTGCCTAGGGAAAGGAGTTGAGCCACAAGAATCTATCCCACCACAATTCGATGTCCAACCCGTACAAAAAGCGACCTCGAGTGCGATCGGTGCTCGGGAGGCGAGTGAATGAGCAGCTTGTGGGATATTCGGTTTTTTGCTGCTCGGGATCTCAATGCCCGTGTGCTCGCGGCCCTTTAGCCTAGCCACAAACACATCCTCCGCTCCTCTCAAACCCTTTTGACGCCATGAAACATACCTTAAGCCCAACAAAAGTAAGCCTTGAGGCACGGTCGGCGCTCGGGGTGAGGGCAAACGAGTAGCTTGTGGGATAATATTCGGTTCGTGCTGCTCGGGAGCTCAATCGTCGTGCGTTGGTTAGGCTCAGCCCAGCCATTAAACACATGTTACCCTATGCCAGAACCCATTCGACAAATCAGAACCCAGCTTCCACCCCACAGACAACATCCTTGAGCCTTGATCGGTGCACGAGGGGCTAGTGAACGAGCAGCTTGTGGGATTATAAGATTTTTGCTGCTTGTGATCTCGATCCTTGTGTGTTGACCACTATCAAGCCCAACCTCAAACACAACACATCATCCACCCAACCACCTATGGTCGTTCACCTTAACCAAGATTGAGTTCCTAGCATGTATAGAACAACCTTTAGGTGTGGCTAGCCGTTGGGGGTGGGCAAACGAGTAGGTGGTGGGATAATCGATTTTTTGCTGCTCGGGAGCTTAATCCTCGTTCCTTGGTGATGTATAATGGGTTCAAGAGATCTCATTATACATAGAAATCAGGATCTTTAAAAACCAAGATAAGAATCTTGCTTCTCAAAGTTCTTAAAGATCAACCAATTTGAATGAAATGATGTATAATAGGATTAAGGATGATAAAATTATACAAAAGACTATGATCTTTAAGTGGTTCTTTAAGATTGAACGAATGAATGAATGAATGGATGGATAAACGAATGGAATGGATGAAACGGATGAATGAAATGAATGTAGGAATGGATGGAATACAAGTTTCTTGAATGATTGAATGATATTCAAATGAATCTTGAATTTGAAACAATGTAGAAACAAAAACAAGATCAAATGAAAACTAGAAAGAAACTCACGATTTGAATGATGAATGATAATGGCTTTGAAGATTTTTAGAGGATACAGCCACACCACCTTCAAGAATGCTTCAATCTCTTCCTATCACCACTTAGGAGGCCACCCTAAGCTAGAAGAAGAAGATAGGATCGGATCTCCCTCAAGAGAAACGAAAACTAGCACAAAAGCTAGAGAGAAAACAACACCATGTGTTTACTTTGTATTTGATATATGAATGAATTTACAAGAGGTATAAGGGGGTATTTATAGTAATCCCAAGCCCCCTTGGACGTGTACAAATCAAGAATATAGGCCCCTTGAAGCTTACATCATCCTACACAAGTATGACATCATAAAGAATCAAAATGAACTAAGCTAGATTAAAACATTGATAACTTGCTCGTTTCAAATCCAAATTCCAAGATTCAAAAACCATTGGAAAGCTCTTTCAATGCTCTTCAATATGTCTTTGGATGACTTTCTCAAAAGCTTTATGGTTCTTGAGATATAGAGCAAATTACCGAGCTGCCCTTGTTGAAGCCATTCGTTTGTGTAAGAGACATGAGTGAAAGGTGCTCCTTTTCCATGTAATCACGTATTTAGCTCCTTTGGTGTGTATTTGATGTCTCCCTTGATGACCTTGATGTATATGGCTATCAAATATACATCATACTCCCCCGGTTGAAAAAGTTTGTCCTCAAACTTAGACAAAACTTCTTCTAAACCGTTACATAGCACTTCTTCTAAGCTCATCCTTCTTCTTATAAGAGATCATTCCAAAAGTATTGTTCACTTCAACTTGCTTCTTCCTCTTGCGTTCCTTGAAGAGATTACAAACTCTCTTTTTAAATGCTTTGAAATCATCACAGATCCCTTTGATAAACTTCCACTTTCTTCCAAGTTTTCTCATGAATAATCCAATGACATCATGGTGCTTCAAATCTCGTTTATTCATGGAGAATGTAGAAATCTCATATAACTTCTCAACTTCAAAGTATAGATTCACAAGCTTGTAACTCATGATGAAGACAATAGTAATATGGTGTTCCATCTTTGAAGGATGACCTTCAACGATCTTAATATCATCTTGACTTCCTTGAATCCTTGGCACTTCAACCATAAAATTCAAGCTTTCATCTCCATATGGTATAGAAGGATTGCAAATGTCACAATATTGCAGCTTATACTTGATATCAATGATCATGCTAGGCTAGAAATAATACTCCTTCATCTTGAAATATGTATTGAGTAGACCCAAATGATCAAAAGAACTTCCATGTACTTCCATGATCAAGATTTCACGAATTCCACTCCTTGGAATACACACTTGATTCCCTTTGAAAAGAAATCCATGATAAATATAAAAGGATTGTTGAGGATGTTTCTCACATACCTTGTATACTTCTTTAAAATCATCATCATCTTCATACAACTCTTTGATATATTCAAGACTAAGTACTCTTGAATCAAACATGTATCTCCTCGTTAGAAAACTTCCTTTAGTCAAAGGACTTTCTTCCTCCAAGTGACTTGATTTTGATGAACGAATCAAGTACTTCATCTCAAAGCATAATGATGGCTTGATCTCCTCAAGTATGGATGCAAGTATGGACCCTTCTTGAATAGTTCTTTTCTTCCTTTTGTCCACTTGAATTACTCCATTTGATGAGATATGGTGAGATAGCATATTCTTGGACGAGAGGTAAGGACATTTCTCCAAGTACTTCTCCAATTCTCCATGTGGCTTCTTATGCTTCGCTAAGGCTAACTCCAAAGGATTTACATACTCCTTTCTACTTCTACTACATACAAAAATGTTATCAAAGTATACAAATACAATCTCTTTACATTGCAATGGTACATACTCTTTCAAAATATGTTGTATACTATGAAAATCAAGGACATTGATGTAGTTATCCATGAATTGCGCTTGATCCTTTGCATAGACCATTCGGTGATGAATCATAGGATTTGGTGGCAGCCTTTGATGCATGATAATACTCATGGAAGAGAAACGGACCAAAAGAGATAAGTGAGAGAGGTCACTTGTTGATCGTGCTTGTCTTTCATCCAAATATTCACAAATGAGAACAAGTGATGGTAAAGGATCTTGATCCTTTATCGCCCATTGTGATTTCCAACCTCCATTGGTGTAAGAATGAGACTCCTTGGTTCTTCAAATTCATGATACTTATTCTCCATAAGTGCCATAAGAGTACTTTGATCCTCCTTGAGCCGTGAGACACAAGGTGGTAATAAGGACGCCTCTTGGAGCATGATACTCCTATCATACAACTTTGATTCTTCCAACAAAGTATAACAAGAATCCATAGAAGTAATATTACAATATAATGAATCTTTGCAAATCTTGTAAAAAGCAAGACTTACTAAACTTCTTGGATCCATATGAAGATCATTGCCATGGTGTGAATAACTCTTCATTTTCAATGTTTCGACCCTTGTTGTAGTGAGGCTAATACCATTGCCATGATCCTTATCAACGCAAATGCTAGCGTCAAGATCCTCATAGATGGCACTACTTTTTCCTCCTTGGATCAATAAACATACTTCTTCTTGAATGGTATAATGAGAGTAAGAAATAAGCTCTCTTTGTTGTTGATCTTGCGGTACACTAGCCTCTTTCAAGACTCTACTTACAACAAGCAACTCTTCTCCATTTAATTCTTCTACATACATCTTTTCTAATACAATATCCTCCTCTTTTTCTTCCTCGTGTACTTCATGAAGTACGCTACATACCTCATTCATGCCAAGTTTATGAACATCCTCATGCTCGTCAAATACATCAAATACCACACTTTCAATTTCTGGTTGCATGCTTAATGATGTTTGACAATCAACCAAAGATACTTCTTTCTCCTTAGGACATGCATTTTCAACATGATCACAACTTTGGCAATATAGACATGTACTTGGGACAATGGGAGTGGGAAGGTTTATAGGCTGTTTTGAGGAGCTTTGGTTTAGAGGTTTAGGATGGGATGGGGGCTGATTTTGTGGAGCTTTTGTGTTTGGTTGTTTTGTGAGAAATGGGGGTCTTTGTTGTATATGGGTTTTATCCCAAAGTTCTTTACTCTTTGCTTGTATTTCAACATCAAGAGCTAAAGAACTCAACTCTTCCAAGTTTGTGTAAGGTTGATTTACAACAACATGCCGAATGTAATCATTAAGACCAAGAAAGTAACATACCAAAACTTGTGGATCATCCTCCTTAAGGGCATACTTCCATAGTTGCCACCTGAATTCTATTGTGTATTCAACCACATCCTTGCTCCCTTGCTCCGTTCTTTCAAGTTTGTCGATATAGTCTCCTTTGTAATTGAATGGCAAGAACTCTTCTTGAACTTTATTTCCATTCTTCTTGCTGGAACGTTTACTCCTTTCATAAGGTGCTTCATATTCAACCTCATAGGGATATACCTCACGTGAACATGCATTTCTTGATCCTCCTTTTTGAAGGATCCCAAGCTCTTCCATTTGTGTGGTGAGATCATGAATTTGTTGCTCCAAACGTTGTAAATCACTTTTGGAATTCATGCTAGATCTTTTGCAAGCCATAGAATATGAATCTTGATGAAGAAAGATTCAAACAAGACTCACGGTTTTGGCGTGGGGATGTGGAGGACAAAATGGGGAATGTGTTTAGGTGGGATTGTGTTTGGTTTCGGGGTTCTTTGTGGTGGTCTTGGTGGACGTGATATGGAGATGATGGGGGATGGATTTGTGATGGAAAGATGGTGAAAAGATTGTAAAAAGATGGATCAAGAACTAAGAGAATCAACTCCTAAGCTCTGATACCAATTTTGATGTATAATGGGATCAAGAGATCTCATTATACATAAAAATCAGGATCTTTAAAAACCAAGATAAGAACCTTGCTTCTCAAAGTTCTTAAAGATCAACCAATTTGAATGAAATGATGTATAATAGGATTAAGGATGATCAAATTATACAAAAGACTATGATCTTTAAGTGGTTCTTTAAGATTGAACGAATGAATGAATGAATGGATGGATAAACGAATGGAATGGATGAAACGGATGAATGAAATGAATGTAGGAATGGATGTAATATAAGTTTCTTGAATGATTGAATGATATTCAAATGAATCTTGAATTTGAAACAATGTAGAAACAAAAACAAGATCAAATGAAAACTAGAAAGAAACTCACGATTTGAATGATGAATGATAATGGCTTTGAAGATTCTTGGAGGATACAGCCACACCACCTTCAAGAATGTTTCAATCTCTTCCTATCACCACTTAGGACGCCACCCTAAGCTAGAAGAAGAAGATAGGATCGAATCTCCCTCAAGAGAAACGAAAACTAGCACAAAAGCTAGAGAGAAAACAACACCATGTGTTTACTTTGTATTTGATATATGAATGAATTTACAAGAGGCCTAAGGGGGTATTTATTGTAATCCCAAGCTCCCTTGGAAGTGTAAAAATCAAGAATCTAGGCCCCTTGAGGCTTACATCATCCTACACAAGTATGACATCATAAAGAATCAAAATGAACTAAGCTAGATTAAAACATTGATAACTTGCTCGTTTCAAATCCAAATTCCAAGATTCAAAAACCATTGGAAAGCTCTTTCAATGCTCTTCAATATGTCTTTGGATGACTTTCTCAAAAGCTTTATGGTTCTTGAGATATAGAGCAAATTACCGAGCTGCCCTTGTTGAAGCCATTCGTTTGTGTAAGAGACATGAGTGAAAGGTGCTCCTTTTCCATGTAATCACGTATTTAGCTCCTTTGGTGTGTATTTGATGTCTCCCTTGATGACCTTGATGTATATGGCTATCAAATATACATCACTTGGTCGAGCCGAAGCCCGGCCACAAACACATCTTTTGA
>CM055892.1:6950753-6955753 GCA_029582165.1 Portulaca oleracea
GATGCTGGGCGACGGCAATGAGCGACACTGTCAAGACCACGTTGAAAGAAGGGGCGCTGTCCACCGTGGCATTTGTCCCGTCCGCGATCCTCGTACGCCCTCGCGCATGCTCGAGCGAACGTGGGTCGGCACCGACCCCGCGTTCGAGCCCGCCCCCCGGACAAGCCCGGTGCCCCCGCGCGCGCATTATAATCAAAGACACAGGGCACAGGGCACAGGGACACAGGGGCGCGGGGGCGGACTTGGCGGAACTTGGCGGAACAGGCGAAGAAAGGGGGGGGAGGGATATGCTGTGGCGGGCCCGCCCCCGCCACGTGCCCCTCTTGCGAGGCGCGGGTGGGCTCCGCGACCGGTGAAGCATCGGATGCCGAGACGAGGCGGCGTGGCAATCGAGTGTCGGCTGATGAAACGGGAGCCGGGCAATGCCGGCGACTGTCGACGGACAATGCATGCATCGTTCGCCGGATGCCAAGCGTCCCGCCCGGGCACGGCGCATGACGACAGCGAGCGACACAGTCGTCAACAACCCGCCCACGACAGTGTTGATGCATATCATACTTCAATGCATCAAGTTGATTTCTAATGGCAAACGATGAATCTAAATCAAATGAGGTTTATGAACTTGAGCAACAAATAGCATTTTTGCGTGTGCAATTGGGTAAACAAATGGAAGAAAACAGAATGTTACGTGAAGGGTCCATACGTGATGGTGTCTCGTCACATGGTGAAGGTAGTTCAAAGTCTAAAAGGCATGAACGTTTGGATTTTAAAGTCGAAGTTCCTGAATTTGATGGTAGTTTGAATGTAGAAGATTATCTTGATTGGATACATACGGTTGAACGTGTTTTTGAGTTGAAAGATTGTAGTGATGAGCTCAAGGTGAAATACGTTGCTTTGAAATTGAGAAAACATGCTAGTATTTGGTGGACTAACCTTCAAAAGAAGAGAGTTGCAAAAGGGAAAGAAAAGATCCGTTCTTGGGATAAGATGAAGTCAAAGTTGCAATCCAAGTTCCTTCCCCAATCATACGTTGAAGACAACTACTACAAGTTGCAAAAGCTTGTTCAAGGCTCTAAATCAGTGGAAGAATACACAAGGGAGTTTGAACATCTCCTTTGGCGTTGTGATCTCAAGGAAAAGGAACCACAAATTTTGGTACGTTACTTGATTGGTTTGAATGATTGGATACGTCATATAGTTGAATTACATTCATATGAATCTCTTGATGAGCTAAGTAACTTTGCTATGAAAGTGGAAAGGCAAAGAAAAGAAAGAGCCAAGGAACCGCAAAGGACGTTCCCAAACACATCCAAACCCTATACCCAACGTCCTTATCCCCAAACACAATCAAAAGCTCCACAAAATGAGCCCCCACCCTCCCTTAAACCCTACGCCAAACCCACATTAAACCAGCCACAAAATCCTCCACCCAAAACCTAAGTCCAAGAACCAAGGACATTACAACCAAGAAGATGTTTTAGGTGCCAAGGATTGGGTCATATTGCATCCGAATGTCCTAACAAGCGCACGGTTTCTCTTGTTGAATATCAAAGTGCTTTGTTTGCTGAACCAAGCTTGTATGAAAGTGAACATGAAGTGGAACCTTGTGAGCTTGCCGAAAATGAGGAGGATAATGATGAGGAGGTTGAGCAAGCGGATGAAGGCGAATTGTTGGTGCTTAGAAGGGCGTTAAGTGTGGCTTCTACCCCAAATGACAAGGAGCAACGAGAGAACATATTCCATACTAGGTGTACCGTTCAAGGAAAGGTATGCTCTCTTATAATTGATGGTGGTAGTTGTACTAATGCCGCCTCTACTACAATGGTAGAAAAGTTGAATTTGGATGTAAGTCATCACCCATCTCCTTATAATATTCAATGGTTAAGCCATGGGAAGGGCATTAGAGTTGATAAACGTGTATTAGTCTCATTGTCCATTGGGAAGAATTATAAAGATGATGTGTGGTGTGATGTAATACCCATGGATGCTTGTCATATTTTGTTTGGTAGACCGTGGCTTTTTGATAGGTATGTAACTCATGATGGAAGATTGAATACCTATTCATTCGTCATCAACAAGAAGAAGATTACATTGGCTCCATTGCCCCCTTCTTCTATTCGGCCTCCACCAACAAAAGGGAAAGAAAGGGAGACTAACATTGTATCTTTACTAAAGGCGGAACAACATGAATTCTATGAGCATAAAGAGTTGATATTGGCAGACATCCAAGAAGAACAAGCTTCCCCAACCAAAGATCATCCACGGCTCTCACCCTTGATGAGGAGGTTTGGTCATTTGTTTCCAAAAGAAATGCCCCAAGGATTACCACCAAGAAGGGACATTGAACACAAGATTGATCTCATTCCGGGAACTACATTACCAAATAAGCAAGCCTACCGAATGAACCCCAAGGAATCGCATGAGGTTCAAAGACAAGTTGATGAGCTACTCCAAAAGGGCCTTATTCGTCCAAGCATGAGTCCATGTGCCGTCCCAGTATTACTTGTTGCAAAGAAAGATGCTCGTTCTTTTCACCCAAGGTCATCTTCCTTGGATATGTGCTCTCCAAAAATTGGATTCAAGTAGATGAAGGAAAGGTCAAAGCTATCCAAGAATAGCCAACACCAACGAGTATACATGAGGTATGATCATTTCATGGATTAGCTTCATTTTATAGAAGGTTTATCAAGAATGTTTCTACTATTTTGGCTCCTATGACTGAGTTGTTGAAGCAAAGGGAGTTTACGTGGAATAAAAACGCTCAATTGGCGTTTGAAGGTATCAAAGAGAAGTTATGTAATGCACCTCTTCTAGCCTTGCCATGTTTTGACAAAGTATTTGAAGTAGAAGTGGATGCTAGTGGAGTTGGTATTGGTGCCGTCCTTACACAAGAGGGAAGGCCAATAGCCTACTTTAGCGAGAAGTTGAATGATGCCAAAAGGAAGTTTAGTACATATGACAAGGAGTTCTATGCCATTAAAAGAGCTCTTGAGCATTGGAGGCATTATCTACTAAGTGGAGAGTTTATTCTACATAGTGATCATGAAGCTCTCAAGTTTATCCAAGGCCAACACAAGCTTAACCCACGACATGCAAAATGGGTTGAATTTATGCAAGCTTTTCAGTTTGTGATCAAGCATAAGGCCGGGCATTTGAACAAGGGCGTCGATGCTCTATCAAGAAGGTACTTACATATGTTCTTGATTCTAACATTGCTGGATTTGAACATATTAAGGACTTATATCGAGATGATCAAGATTTCAAAGAAGTATATGAGTTGTCAAAGAAACATCCTCCTGAAATGTTTCATATCGAAGATGGTTTCTTATTCAAAGGAAATCAATTATGTATACCAAGGACCTCATTGCGCGAATTGTTGATTCAAGAAGTTCATGGAGGTGCCTTAGCGGGTCATTTTGGTATAGAGAAGACTTATTTGATGTTGAGGGATTATTACTTTTGGCCTAGCATGGTGAAGGATGTTGAGCATATTGTTAAGAGATGTGGTACTTGCAACCTTGCCAAGTCACATGTGTTACCACAAGGCTTATATACACCGCTACCTATTCCATATTACCCTTGGGAAGATGTGAGTTTAGACTTCATTGTGGGTCTACCTCGAACTCAAGGAGGTAAGGATTCTATTATGGTGGTTGTAGATCGATTTTCAAAGATGGCGCATTTTGTACCTTGCAACACTACATATGATGCTACGAAAGTTGCTACCTTATATTTTGATGAAATTGTGAAGTTGCATGGCATACCCAAGACTATTGTGAGTGATAGAGACTCTAAGTTTCTAAGTCACTTTTGGGTTACTCTTTGGAAGAAAATGGGAACAAGGCTCAAGTTTAGCACGGCTTGTCACCCACAAACGGATGGACAAACGGAGGTAGTCAATCGAACCTTGGGAGCCTTGTTGAGGACATTGGTGAATAAAGAAAAGAAGAGTTGGGATACTTTGTTAAGCATTGCCGAGTTTGCTTATAATAGAAGTCCTAATCGTGCTACGAAGTTATCTCCATTTGAAGTTGTCTATGGAAGAAATCCTCTTAAACCCATGGATTTATCTCCTATCTCTACATCTACGAAGTTTAGCTTTGAAGCAAGTAAAAGAGTAGAGGAGATTAAGAAGTTGCATGAGGAAGTTCGTGAGAAGATTAAGAGATATACTCAAAAGGTTGAAGAGAAAGTGAATCAAAAGAGGAAGAAAGTTATATTCAAGCCTGGAGATTTAGTATGGTTACACTTGAAGAAAGAGAGATTTCCAAGTAAGAGAAAAGGGAAATTGAAACCGAGAGGTGAAGGTCCTTATGAGGTCTTAGAAAGACTTGGTGATAACGCTTATCGCTTGAAGATGGAAGATGAGTATGAAGGAAGTTGTACTTTCAATGTGTGTGATCTTAAGCCCTATTATAATGAAGATGAAGAAATTCCAAGTTTGAGGACAAACTCTTTTCAAGAAAGGGAGAATGATGCATATCATACTTCAATGCATCGAGAGGAAGCCCTAAAGGACCTTACCAGCCTGCTGCAAATTGTTTCAAGCGGTTTCTCACATGACATCGCGAATATCTCCAAAACTAAGGGACTTTTGAGCTATGTGGAAGGGTTATTCCTTATGTACATTTTGGTTTTTGAATCTTTAGTATTGGAGTTGTATTTTAGGAGATATTGTATTTTCTTTAAAGGGCCTTTGTAGTAAGTGTCGCCTAAAGGGCCTTGTCGCCTAGAGGGCCTTGTCAGGGTAATGCGGCCTTTGCTGGCCTTGCTGGGGTGACGCGCCTATAGGGAGGGGTTTTCCTATTCCTATAAATAGACCCCTTGGGTCTCTTGTAAAGACATCTCATTCATATTGATAATAAACACAAATCTCTCTAAAGTTGATGCTTTAGTTTCTCTCTAGTCTTTGGCTAGAAAACGAATTACCTTTGGGTTTTTCGTGTGAAATCTTCTCTTCTAATCCAAGATTGAGCATTCTTGGGTGGTGAAAGGAGGAG
>CM055892.1:6963253-6998253 GCA_029582165.1 Portulaca oleracea
ATTGTATTTGTATACTTTGATAACATTTTTGTATGTAGTAGAAGTAGAAAGGAGTATGTAAATCCTTTGGAGTTAGCCTTAGCGAAGCATAAGAAGCCACATGGAGAATTGGAGAAGTACTTGGAGAAATGTCCTTACCTCTCGTCCAAGAATATGCTATCTCACCATATCTCATCAAATGGAGTAATTCAAGTGGACAAAAGGAAGAAAAGAATTATTCAAGAAGGGTCCATACTTGCATCTATACTTGAGGTACTATGTCTCTTAAAGGATGCTAAAGATTGTCATATTCTTGTATTCCCTATTCTTGCATCATATTTGTTCATTACAAATGGAGTTGAGAAAGGTGAAGTCCTATCTCAAGGAAGTTGTCCCATGGATTATTTTGGTGAAATACCAAGTGGAGAAAAGAAGAAGCTACATGCTTATGGCTTAGCATTCATACTTGTTGCTATCATGAGGATATTTGAGCAAAAGGATTATTATCTTGAAGGATTCATGCTTAAGCTTTGTGATTCTTACAAAGTATTAGAGTATGTTTCATGTGATAAGGAGATCAAGCCATCATCATACTTTGAGATGAAGTACTTGATTCGTTCATCAAAATCAAGTCACTTGGAGGAAGCAAGTCCTTTGACTAAAGGAAGTTTTCTAACGAGGAGATACATGTTTGATTCAAGAGTACTTAGTCTTTAATATATCAAGGAGTTGTATGAAGATGATGATGATTTTAAAGAAGTATACAAGGTATATGAGAAGCATCCTCAACAATCCTTTTATATTGATCATGGATTTCTCTTCAAAGGGAATCAAGTGTGCATTCCAAGGAGTGGAATTCGTTAAATCTTAATCATGGAAGTACATGGAAGTTCTTTTGATCATTTGGGTCTACTCAATACGTATCTCAAGATGAAGGAGTATTATTTCTGGCCTAGCATGATCGTTGATATCGAGTATAAGCTGCAATATTGTGACATTTGCAATCCTTCTATACCATATGGAGATGAAAGCTTGAATTTTATGGTTGAAGTGCCATGGATTCAAGGAAGACAAGATGATATTAAGATCGTTGAAGGTCATCCTTCAAAGATGGAACACCATATTACTATTGTCTTCATCATGAGTTACAAGCTTATGAATCTATACTTTGAAGTTGAGAAGTTATATGAGATTTCTACAATCTCCATGAATAAACGAGATTTGAAGCACCATAATATCATTGGCTTATTCATGAGAAGACTTGGAAGAAAGTGGAAGTTCAAGTCAAGCATCAAAGGAATCTATGATGATTTCAAGGCATTCAAGAAGAAAAGTTGTAAACTCATAAGAAGGAACAAGAGAAGTGATGTCAATAACACATATGGGAAGACATCTTATAAAGAAGGAAGGAAACAAGGAAGAAGAAGTTTTGTCTAAGTTTGAGGACAAACTTTTTCAACCGGGGGAGAATGATGTATATTTGCCTAGCTATATACATCAAGGCCTAGCTAAAGGACCTCTATCCAGCTAGAAGCTACAAATGTCGCCTTGGGTATCAACAACTACAAGGGTTTATTAGCTCAAGGAAGAAAGCATGAAGGACCTTGATGGTATTCTAGCTTACATGGAGTTACTCTCACATTTGGAGGACATCAATGAGCATAAATAACTCTCAAGTCCTTATTGAGAAGTCATCTCTCACGGCAGCAAAGGACTCCATCAAGTACAGTTCGATATTTTGCTCTATAAATCTAGATCCATACATCTATTGAGGAAATCATCAAAAGACAGATTGGAGCTCTTTCAATAAGCTTTCTAATGGTTTTTGAATCAATGAAAACGGACAAGTATTGAAGGAGTTATAGCAATTTCTTTCTAGAGTTGTATTTTAGAGTTTATGATGTCATAAATAGGATATATGATGTAATAGTTAATTCTTGGTTTCTTGAACCTTAGGTACACGTCCAAGGGGTCCTAAGAGTAGTATAAATAGACCTCCTAGGGTGCCATTGTATTCATTCATTACATCTTATATCAAATACAAAGTAAACACATTGTGTTTTCTCTCTAGCTTGTGTGCTAGAATTGGTTCTCTTGAGGGAGAGTCTTTTCAATCTCTTCTTCTATTCTAAGATTGGCTATCTTAGATGGTGATAGGAAGAGTTGGAGGATTCTAGGAGTGGTGAATCTGTATCTCCTTAGAAGATCCCAAGCCGTTTATCATTCGATCAAACGATTCATTCTTGTTGTAAGTTTCAATCTATTCTTTTGAATCTTTTGATTTCCATTGCATTTTCATTCCATTCTATTCCATACCAACTAGAATACATCCCCACTCATTCGTTCATCCATCCATCCATTCATCCATCATCCATTATTCATTCATTTACGCTACATTTCCATCTTTATTCATTCATTCTTGTGATCAAGAATCAATCTATCCAACCCCAAGTTTAAAGATCCTTATATTGTTGTGTAATGTGATCATCCTTGATCCCATTATACATCAAAATTGGTATCAGAGCTTAGGAGTTTGAATCTCTTAGTTCTTGAAACAATCTTTTTACAATCTTTCCCTCTCCCACAAGTTCCCCATCACCCCTACCATCACACGTCCATCACAAAAATTCATCCTCCATCCCACGTCCCCACTAAACTCCACAAAGAACCCGTGAGCCCAAACACAAATCCAACCAATTCCCCCTCACGTCCCTTCTATGCTAATCATCCTACCATGAGTTTCTTGCGATCTTTTGAATCAAGATAGGTTCTAATGGATTGCAAAAGGTCTAGCAAGAATTCCCAACGTGAGCTACAATGCTTGAAGCAACAAATTGATGATCTTGCCAAGCAAATGGAAGAATGTGGAAATCTTCCAAAGGGATCAAGAAGCACAAAATCACGTGTGGTTCACTCTTCTAAGGTTGAATATGAAGCACCTTATGAATGGAGTAAACGTTCCACTAAGAAGAATGGAAATAAAGTTCAAGAAGAGTTCTTGCCCTACAAATACAAAGGAGATTACATCAACAAGCTTGAAATAATGGAGCAAGGGAGCAAGGACGTGGTTGAATATACCATAGAATTCAGACGGCAACTACGGAAGTATGGCCTTAAGGAGAATGATCAACGAGTTTTGGTATGTTACTCTCTTGGTCTTAATGATTACATTTGGTGTGTTGTTGTATATCAATCTTACACAAACTTGGAGGAGTTAAGTTCTTAAGCCCTTGATGTTGAAATACAAGTAAAGAGTAAAGAACTTTGGGATAGAACCCATATACAACAAAGACCTCACAAACCATCCCAACAATCCCACGCCAAGGACCTTGAAGCTAAGCCACAAACTCGTCCCAAACCTCTCGTCCAAACGCCGACAAAACAACCCCAACAACCTATTGCCCATCACTCCACAAAACAGCCCCTAAACCTCCCCACACCTATCCATCACTCCACAAAACAACCCCTAAACCTCCCCATTCCTATTGTCCAAGACGAGGAAATCATTGACCAAAGTACAAGTCTATCTTGCCAAAGTTTTGATCATGTTGAAAGTGTATGTCAAACGTCATCCTATGAGCAACCAGAATTTGAAAGTGAATCATTTGATGTATTTGACGTGTATGATGATGTTCATGAAGTATGTGATAAGCTTGGCACAAATGAGCAAGTTAATGTAGTATGTAGCGTGCCTAAAAATGAGTTTAAAGTGTATGACAATCCATTGTATGAGGAGAATAATGAAGAGTTTCGAGTATATGACAACCCATTGTATGAGGAGGAAGGCGTGAATGAAGAAGTTGAATTTGCCGAATGTGAAGTTTTTGTTGAAAATGAGCAAGTTCAAGAAGTATGTAGTAGCATGGCTAAAGAAGTAAATGAAGTACACATAGAGGAGGATCTTGAAGTAGAGGAAGTAGAAGAATTGAATGGAGAAGAGCTACATGATGAAACGTGTTCATTGATCCGAGAAGGAGAAAGTTGTCCCATCATTGACGTTGACATTGATCTTGACCAAGATATTAGCCTCGCTACAACAAATGTCCAAGAATTGCAAATGAAGAGTTATTCACACCATAGCAATGATCTTCATATGGATCCAAGAAGTTTAGTGAGTCTTGCTTTTTACAAGATTTGCAAAGATTCATTATACTGTAATATTACTTCTATGGATTCTTGTTATACTTTGTTGGAAGAATCAAAGTTGTATGATAGGAGTATCATGCTCCAAGAAGCGTCCTTATTACCACCTTGTGTCTCACGGCTCAAGGAGGATCAAAGTACTCTTATGACACTTATGGAGAATAAGTATCATTGATGTATAATGGGATCACAAGATCACATTACACAAAAGGGTTAAGGATCTTTAAAAACCAAGATAAGAATCTTAGCACAAAACTAGAGAGAAAACAACACCTTGTGTTTGTTTTTGATTTATTGAATGACTCGAATTGAATGAATACAATGGCACCCTAGGGGGTCTATTTATACTACTTTAGGGACCCCTTGGACGTGTACCTAGGGTTCAAGAAACCAAGAATCAACTATTACATCATATATCCTATTTATGACATCATAAACTCTAAAATACAACTCTAGAAAGAAATTGCTATAACTCCTTCAATACTTGTCCGTTTTCATTGATTCAAAAACCATTGGAAAGCTTATTGAAAGAGCTCCAATCTGTCTTCTGATTATTTCCTCAATAGATGTATGGATCTAGAGTTATAGAGCAAAATATCGAACTCTACTTGATGGAGTCCTTTGCTGCCGTAAGAGATGACTTCTCAATAAGGACTTGAGAGTTATTTATGCTCATTGATGTCCTCCAAATGTGAGAGTAACTCCATGTAAGCTAGAATACCATCAAGGTCCTTCATGCTTTCTTCCTTGAGCTAATAAACCCTTGTAGTTGTTGATACCCAAGGCGACATTGTAGCTTCTAGCTGGATTGAGGTCCTTTAGCTAGGCCTTGATGTATATAGCTAGGCAAATATACATCATTCTCCCCTGGTTGAAAAAGTTTGTCCTCAAACTTAGACAAAACTTCTTCTTCCTTGTTTTCCTTCCTTCTTTATAAGATGTCTTCCCATATGTGTTATTGACATCACTTCTCTTGTTCCTTCTTATGAGTTTACAACTTCTCTTCTTGAATGCCTTGAAATCATAATAGATTCCTTTGATGCTTGAATTGAACTTCCACTTTCTTCCAAGTCTTCTCATGAATAAGCCAATGATATTATGGTGCTTCAAATCTCGTTTATTCATGGAGATTGTAGAAATCTCATATAACTTCTCAACTTCAAAGTATAGATTCACAAGCTTGTAACTCATGATGAAGACAATAGTAATATGGTGTTCCATCTTTGAAGGATGACCTTCAACGATCTTAATATCATCTTGTCTTCCTTGAATCCAGGGCACTTCAACCATAAATTTCAAGCTTTCATCTCCATATGGTATAGAAGGATTGCAAATGTCACAATATTAAACTTATACTCGATATCAACGATCATGCTAGGCCAGAAATAATACTCCTTCATCTTGAAATATGTATTGAGTAGACCCAAATGATCAAAAGAACTCCCATGTACTTCCATGATCAAGATTTCACGAATTCCACTCCTTGGAATGCACACTTGATTCCCTTTGAAAAGAAATCCATGATCAATATAAAAGGATTGTTGAGGATGCTTCTCACATACCTTGTATACTTCTTTAAAATCATCATCATCTTCATACAACTCCTTGATATATTCAAGACTAAGTACTCTTGAATCAAACATGTATCTCCTCGTTAGAAAACTTCCTTTAGTCAAAGGACTTGCTTCCTCCAAGTGACTTGATTTTGATGAACGAATCAAGTACTTCATCTCAAAACATGATGATGGCGTGATCTCCTCTTCATATGAAACATACTCCAATACTTTGTAAGATTCACGAAGCTTAAGCATGATTCCTCCAAGATAATATTCCTTTTGCTCAAAGATCCTCATGATAGCAACAAGTATGAATGCTAAGCCATAAGCATGTAGATTCTTCTTTTCTCCACTTGGTATTTCACCAAAATAATCCATGGGACAATTTCCTTGAGATAGGACTTCACCTTTCTCAACTCCATTTGTAATGAACAAATATGATGCAAGAATAGGGAATAAAAGAATATGACGATCTTTAGCATCCTTTAAGAGACATAGTACCTCAAATATAGATGCAAGTATGGACCCTTCTTGAATAATTCCTTTCTTCCTTTTGTCCACTTGACTTACTCCAGTTGATGAGATATGGTGAGATAGCATATTCTTGGACGAGAGGTAAGGACATTTCTCCAAGTACTTCTCCAATTCTCCATGTGGCTTCTTCTTATGCTTCGCTAAGGCTAACTCCAAAGGATTTACATACTCCTTTCTACTTCTACTACATACAAAAATGTTATCAAAGTATACACATACATTCTCTTTACATTGCAATGGTACATACTCTTTCGAAATATGTTGTATACTATGAGAATCAAGGACATTGATGTAGTTATCCATGAGTTGCGCTTGACCCTTTGCATAGTCCATTCGGTGATGAGTCATAGGCTTTGGTGGCAGCCTTTGATGTATGATAATACTCATGGAAGAGAAACGAACCAAAAGACATAAGTGAGAGAGGTCACTTGTTGATGGTGCTTGTCTTTCATCCAAATATTCACAAATGAGAACAAGTGATGGTAAAGGATCTTGATCCTTTATAGGCCCACGGTTGCCAACCTCCATTGGTGTAAAAATGAGACTCCTTGGTTCTTCAAATTCATGATACTTATTCTCCATAAGTGCCATAAGAGTACTTTGATCCTCCTTGAGCCGTGAGACACAAGGTGGTAATAAGGACGCCTCTTGGAGCATGATACTCCTATCATACAACTTTGATTCTTCCAACAAAGTATAACAAGAATCCATAGAAGTAATATTGCAATATAATGAATCTTTGCAAATCTTGTAAAAAGCAAGACTTACTAAACTTCTTGGATCCATATGAAGATCATTGCCATGGTGTGAATAACTCTTCATTTGCAATTCTTGGACATTTGTTGTAGCGAGGCTAATATCTTGGTCAAGATCAATGTCAACGTCAATGATGGCACAACTTTCTCCTTCTTGGATCAATGAACACATTTCATCACGTAGCTCTTCTCCTTTCAATTCTTCTACTTCCTCTACTTCAAGATCCTCCTCTATGTGTACCTCATTTACTTCTTTAGCCATGCTACTACATACTTCTTGAACTTGCTCATTTTCAACAAAAACATCACATTCGGCAATTTCAACTTCTTCATTCACGCCTTCCTCCTCATACAATGGGTTGTCATATACTCGAAACTCTTCATTATTCTCCTCATACAATGGATTGTGATACACTTTAAACTCATCTTTAGGCACGCTACATACTACATTAACTTCCACATTCATGCCAAGGTTATCACATACTTCATGAACATCCTCATACACGTCAAATACATCAAATGATTCACTTTCAAATTCTGGTTGCTCATAGGATGACGTTTGACATACTCTTTCCACATGATCAAAACTTTGGCAAGATAGACTTGTACTTTGGTCAATGATTTCTTCGTCTTGGACAATAAGAATGGGGAGGTTTAGGGGCTGTTTTGTGGAGCTTTGGATAGTAGGTGTGGGGAGGTTTAGGGGCTGTTTTGTGGAGTGATGGACAATAGGTTGTTGGGGTTGTCTTGTAGGCGTTTGGACGAGAGGTTTAGGACGAGTTTGTGGCTTAGTTTCAAGGTCCTTGGCGGGGGATTGTTGGGATGGTTTGTGAGGTCTTTGTTGTATATGGGTTCTATCCCAAAGTTCTTTACTCTTTACTTCTATTTCAACATCAAGGGCTAAAGAACTTAACTCCTCCAAGTTTGCGTAAGATTGATGTACAACAACACACCAAATGTAATCATTAAGACCAAGAGTATAACATACCAAAACTCGTTGATCATTCTCCTTAAGGCCATACTTCCGTAGTTGCCGTCTGAATTCTATGGTATATTCAACCACGTCCTTGCTCCCTTGCTCCATTATTTCAAGCTTGTTGAAGTAATCTCCTTTGTATTTGTAGAAGAACTCTTCTTGAACTTTATTTCCATTCTTCTTGCTGGAACGTTTACTCCATTCATAAGGTGCTTCATATTCAACCTTAGAAGAGTGAACCACACGTGATTTTGTGCTTCTTGATCCCTTTGGAAGAATTCCACATTCTTCCATTTGCTTGGCAAGATCATCAATTTGTTGCTTCAAGCATTGTAGCTCACGTTGGGAATTCTTGCTAGAATCGTCCATCTTGATCAATCTTGGTGCAAAAAGATTGCAAGATTCATGGTTTAGGGGTTTTGGATGGGTAAAGGACGAGAGAGGTTTGTATTTGGGGCGGATTGTGTTTGGGCTATGGGTTCTTTGTGGAGTTTATGGTTCTTTATGAGTTCTTGATGGGTTCTTGGAAGAACTCATGGGTGGCGTGATGATGGTGGGATGATGGGGATGGATTTTTGATGGAAAGATGGTGAAAAGATGGATCAAGAACTAAGAGAATCAATCTCCTAAGCTCTGATACCAATTTTGATGTATAATGGGACCACAAGATCACATTACACAAAAGGATTAAGGATCTTTAAAAACGAAGATAAGAATCTCCCTTCTCAAAGTTCTTTGTGGAGTTTATGGTTCTTTATGAGTTCTTGATGGGTTCTTGGAAGAACTCATGGGTGGCGTGATGATGGGGGAATGGTGGGGATGGGTTTGTGATGGAAAGATGGTGAAAAGATGGATCAAGAACTAAGAGAATCAATCTCCTAAGCTCTGATACCAATTTTGATGTATAATGGGATCACAAGATCACATTACACAAAAGGGTTAAGGATCTTTAAAAACCAAGATATGAATCTTGCTTCTCAAAGTTCTCAAGGATCCAAAAATGAATGATAATGGATGAAGATAAACGAAAAGAGGGATTAATTCGTTTACCAAGATCAAATGGAAGTTTGATGAACGATGAAATGACGATTGATGAATGATGATGAACGACACTCTTTGAACGTTTGAAGAACGAATGAAGATGATTGAATGCTTGATGAGTTCCTGATGAATTCTTGATGAGTTCTTGATGAATTCTTGATGAATTCTTGATGAATGTCGTTTGAATGGTTGAATGATAATGGCGATTTGAAGCTCTTTGAAGGATATAGACACACCACCTTCAAGACTCTTCAATTCCTTCCTTTCACCATCTAAGATAGCCAATCTTAGAATAGAAGAAGGGGATACTCGTTCTCCCTCAAGAGAAACGAAAGCTCTAGCACAAAACTAGAGAGAAAACAACACCTTGTGTTTGTTTTTGATTTATTGAATGACTTGAATTGAATGAATACAATGGCACCCTAGGGGGTCTATTTATACTACTTTAAAGACCCCTTGGACGTGTACCTAGGGTTCAAGAAACCAAGAATCAACTATTACATCATATATCCTATTTATGACATCATAAACTCTAAAATACAACTCTAGAAAGAAATTGCTATAACTCCTTCAATACTTGTCCGTTTTCATTGATTCAAAAACCATTGGAAAGCTTATTGAAAGAGCTCCAATCTGTCTTTTGATTATTTCCTCAATAGATGTATGGATCTAGAGTTATAGAGCAAAATATCGAACTGTACTTGATGAAGTCCTTTGCTGCCGTAAGAGATGACTTCTCAATAAGGACTTGAGAGTTATTTATGCTCATTGATGTCCTCCAAATGTGAGAGTAACTCCATGTAAGCTAGAATACCATCAAGGTCCTTCATGCTTTCTTCCTTGAGCTAATAAACCCTTGTAGTTGTTGATACCTGATGCATAATGGATCACAAGACAACCAAAATTCCAAGAAAGAACACGGATCAAAAACACAAGTAAGAACTTGCAAGAGATGAATCAGGAAGGACCTTTGAATGACGAACTGAATGAAGTAACTTTGATAGTATGAGCAACGAAACTCTTCGGATTGATACAGACACACCACAATCTTCAAGAGCTCCTACTCCTCCTTTCACCACCCAAGAATGCTCAATCTTGGATTAGAAGAGAAGATTTCACACGAAAAACCCAAAGGTAATTCGTTTTCTAGCCAAAGACTAGAGAGAAACTAAAGCATCAACTTTAGAGAGATTTGTGTTTATTATCAATATGAATGAGATTTCTTTACAAGAGACCCAAGGGGTCTATTTATAGGAATAGGAAAACCCCTCCTTATAGGCGCGTCACCCCAGCAAGGCCAGCAAAGGCCGCATTACCCTGACAAGGCCCTCTAGGCGACAAGGCCCTTTAGGCGACACTTACTACAAAGGCCCTTTAAAGAAAATACAATATCTCCTAAAATACAACTCCAATACTAAAGATTCAAAAACCAAAATGTACATAAGGAATAACCCTTCCACATAGCTAAATGAGAACTTCAAGACTCTTGAGATAAGGAGCTCAAAAGTCCCTTAGTTTTGGAGATATTCGCGATGTCATGTGAGAAACTGCTTGAAACAATTTGCAGCAGGCTGGTAAGGTCCTTTAGGGCTTCCTCTCGATGCATTGAAGTATGATATGCATCATTCTCCCTTTCTTGAAAAGAGTTTGTCCTCAAACTTGGAATTTCTTCATCTTCATTATAATAGGGCTTAAGATCACACACATTGAAAGTACAACTTCCTTCATACTCATCTTCCATCTTCAAATGATAAGCGTTATCACCAAGTCTTTCTAAGACCTCATAAGGACCTTCACCTCTCGATTTCAATTTCCCTTTTCTCTTACTTGGAAATCTCTCTTTCTTCAAGTGTAACCATACTAAATCTCCAGGCTTGAATATAACTTTCTTCCTCTTTTGATTCACTTTCTCTTCAACCTTTTGAGTATATCTCTTAATCTTCTCACGAACTTCCTCATGCAACTTCTTAATCTCCTCTACTCTTTTACTTGCTTCAAAGCTAAACTTCGTAGATGTAGAGATAGGAGATAAATCCATGGGTTTAAGAGGATTTCTTCCATAGACAACTTCAAATGGAGATAACTTCGTAGCACGATTAGGACTTCTATTATAAGCAAACTCGACAATGCTGCTTAACAAAGTATCCCAACTCTTCTTTTCTTTATTCACCAATGTCCTCAACAAGGCTCCCAGGTTCGATTGACTACCTCCGTTTGTCCATCCGTTTGTGGGTGACAAGCCGTGCTAAACTTGAGCCTTGTTCCCATTTTCTTCCAAAGAGTAACCCAAAAGTGACTTAGAAACTTAGAGTCTCTATCACTCACCATAGTCTTGGGTATACCATGCAACTTCACAATTTCATCAAAATATAAGGTAGCAACTTTCGTAGCATCATATGTAGTGTTGCAAGGTACAAAATGCGCCATCTTTGAAAATCGATCTACAACCACCATAATAGAATCCTTACCTCTTTGAGTTCGAGGTAGACCCACAATGAAGTCTAAACTCACATCTTCCCAAGGGCAATATGGAATAGGTAGCGGTGTATATAAGCCTTGTGGTAACACATGTGACTTGGCAAGGTTGCAAGTACCACATCTCTTAACAATATGCTCAACATCCTTCACCATGCTAGGCCAAAAGTAATAATCTCTCAACATCAAATAAGTCTTCTCTATACCAAAATGACCCGCTAAGGCACCTCCATGAACTTCTTGAATCAACAATTCGCGCAATGAGGTCCTTGGTATACATAATTGATTTCCTTTGAATAAGAAACCATCTTCGATATGAAACATTTCATGAGGATGTTTCTTTGACAACTCATATACTTCTTTGAAATCTTGATCATCTCGATATAAGTCCTTAATATGTTCAAATCCAGCAATGTTAGAATCAAGAACATATGTAAGTAAGTACCTTCTTGATAGAGCATCGGCGCCCTTGTTCAAATGCCCGGCCTTATGCTTGATCACAAACTGAAAAGCTTGCATAAATTCAACCCATTTTGCATGTCGTGGGTTAAGCTTGTGTTGGCCTTGGATAAACTTGAGAGCTTCATGATCACTATGTAGAATAAACTCTCCACTTAGTAGATAATGCCTCCAATGCTCAAGAGCTCTTATAATGGCATAGAACTCCTTGTCATATGTACTAAACTTCCTTTTGGCATCATTCAACTTCTCGCTAAAGTAGGCTATTGGCCTTCCCTCTTGTATAAGGACGGCACCAATACAAACTCCACTAGCATCCACTTCTACTTCAAATACTTTGTCAAAACATGGCAAGGCTAGAAGAGGTGCATTACATAACTTCTCTTTGATACCTTCAAACGCCAATTGAGCGTTTTTATTCCACGTAAACTCCCTTTGCTTCAACAACTCAGTCATAGGAGCCAAAATAGTAGAAAAATTCTTGATAAACCTTCTATAAAATGAAGCTAATCCATGAAATGATCGTACCTCATGTATACTCGTTGGTGTTGGCCATTCTTGGATAGCTTTGACCTTTCCTTCATCTACTTGAATCCCATTTTTGGAGAGCACATATCCAAGGAAGATGACCTTGGGTGAAAAGAACGAGCACTTCTCCAAGTTGGCGTAGAGCTTTTCTTTCTCCAAAATATACAAAACTAGCTCTAAGTGCTTTACATGGTCATTCTCATTTCTACTATATACAAGTATGTCATCAAAATATACAACAACACACTTTCCAATCAAAGGTTTCAATACATGATTCATTAACCTCAGGAAAGTAGAAGGAGCATTTGTTAGACCAAAGGGCATTACTAACCATTCATATAGACCTTCCTTCGTTTTGAATGCCGTTTTCCATTCATCTCCTTCACATATGCGAATTTGATGATATCCACTCTTCAAATCGATCTTTGAAAACACAACACTTCCATAAAGTTCATCAAGAAGATCTTCCAAACGTGGAATGGGAAAACGATATTTGATGGTGATTTTGTTGATGGACCTACAATCCATGCACATACGTTGGGTACCATCTTTCTTTGGAACAAGTAATACTGGGACGGCACATGGACTCATGCTTGGACGAATAAGGCCCTTTTGGAGTAGCTCATCAACTTGTCTTTGAACCTCATGGGATTCCTTGGGGTTCATTCGGTAGGCTTGCTTATTTGGTAATGTAGTTCCCGGAATGAGATCAATCTTGTGTTCAATGTCCCTTCTTGGTGGCAATCCTTGGGGCATTTCTTTTGGAAACAAATGACCAAACCTCCTCATCAAGGGTGAGAGCCGTGGATGATCTTTGGTTGGGGAAGCTTGTTCTTCTTGGATATCTGCCAATATCAACTCTTTATGCTCATAGAATTCATGTTGTTCCGCCTTTAGTAAAGATACAATGTTAGTCTCCCTTTCTTTCTCTTTTGTTGGTGGAGGCCGAATAGAAGAAGGGGGCAATGGAGCCAATGTAATCTTCTTCTTGTTGATGACGAATGAATAGGTATTCAATCTTCCATCATGAGTTACATACCTATCAAAAAGCCACGGTCTACCAAACAAAATATGACAAGCATCCATGGGTATTACATCACACCATACATCATCTTTATAGTTCTTCCCAATGGACAATGAGACTAATACACGTTTATCAACTCTAATGCCCTTCCCATGGCTTAACCATTGAATATTATAAGGAGATGGGTGAGGACTTACATCCAAATTCAGCTTTTCTACCATTGTAGTAGAGGCGGCATTAGTACAACTACCACCATCAATTATAAGAGAGCATACCTTTCCTTGAACGGTACACCTAGTATGGAATATATTCTCACGTTGCTCTATGTCATTTGGGATAGAAGCCACACTTAACGCCCTTCTAAGCACCAACAATTCACCTTCATCCGCTTGCTCAACTTCCTCATCATTATCCTCCTCATTTTCGGCTAGCTCACAAGGTTCCACTTCATGTTCACTTTCATACAAGCTTGGTTCAACAAACAAAGCACTTTGATATTCAACAAGAGAAACCGTGCGCTTGTTAGGACATTCGGATGCAATATGACCCAATCCTTGGCACCTAAAACATCTTCTTGGTTGTAATGTCCTTGGTTCTTGGACTTGGGTTTTGGGTGGAGGATTTTGTGGCTGGTTTAATGTGGGTTTGGCGTAGGGTTTAAGGGAGGATGGGGGCTGATTTTGTGGAGCTTTTGATTGTGTTTGGGGATAAGGACGTTGGGTATAGGGTTTGGATGTGTTTGGGAACGTCCTTTGCGGTTCCTTGGCTCTTTCTTTTCTTTGCCTTTCCACTTTCATAGCCAAGTTACTTAGCTCATCAAGAGATTCATATGAATGTAATTCAACTATATGACGTATCCAATCATTCAAACCAATCAAGTAACGTACCAGAATTTGTGGTTCCTTTTCCTTGAGATCACAACGCCAAAGGAGATGTTCAAACTCCCTTGTGTATTCTTCCACTGATTTAGAGCCTTGAACAAGCTTTTGCAACTTGTAGTAGTTCTCTTCAACGTATGATTGGGGAAGGAACTTGGATTGCAACTTTGACTTCATCTTATCCCAAGAACGGATCTTTTCTTTCCCTTTTGCAACTCTCTTCTTTTGAAGGTTAGTCCACCAAATAATAGCATGTTTTCTCAATTTCAAAGCAACGTATTTCACCTTGAGCTCATCACTACAATCTTTCAACTCAAAAACACGTTCAACCGTATGTATCCAATCAAGATAATTTTCTACATTCAAACTACCATCAAATTCAGGAACTTCGACTTTAAAATCCAAACGTTCATGCCTTTTAGACTTTGAACTACCTTCACCATGTGACGAGACACCATCACGTATGGACCCTTCACGTAGCATTCTGTTTTCTTCCATTTGTTTACCCAATTGCACACGCAAAAATGCTATTTGTTGCTCAAGTTCATAAACCTCATTTGATTTAGATTCATCGTTTGCCATTAGAAATCAACTTGATGTCATATGAACTCACGAGGGAAAGGGACGGATTTGGGCTTGGTTTGTGTTGAGGACGAGGGTTCTTTGAGGAGCTATGGGTTCTTTATGAGTTCTTGATGGGTTCTTGATGGGTTCTTGATGAGTTCTTGGATGAACTATCAAAGGGGCGTGTATAATATGGGGGTTTATGCGATTTTGTGACAAAAACAAGGTCCAAGATTTATGCAAGAAACAAAGGAGATTCATCTAAACATGGCTCTGATACCAAATTGATGCATAATGGATCACAAGACAACCAAAATGCCAAGAAAGAACACGGATCAAAAACACAAGTAAGAACTTGCAAGAGATGAATCAGGAAGGACCTTTGAATGACGAACTGAATGAAGTAACTTTGATAGTATGAGCAACGAAACTCTTCGGATTGATACAGACACACCACAATCTTGAAGAGCTCCTACTCCTCCTTTCACCACCCAAGAATGCTCAATCTTGGATTAGAAGAGAAGATTTCACACGAAAAACCCAAAGGTAATTCGTTTTCTAGCCAAAGACTAAAGAGAAACTAAAGCATCAACTTTAGAGAGATTTGTGTTTATTATCAATATGAATGAGATGTCTTTACAAGAGACCCAAGGGGTCTATTTATAAGAATAGGAAAACCCCTCCCTATAGGCGCGTCACCCCAGCAAGGCCAGCAAAGGCCGCATTACCCTGACAAGGCCCTCTAGGCAACAAGGCCCTTTAGGCGACACTTACTACAAAGGCCCTTTAAAGAAAATACAATATCTCCTAAAATACAACTCCAATACTAAAGATTCAAAAACCAAAATGTACATAAGGAATAACCCTTCCACATAGCTAAATGAGAACTTCAGGACTCTTGAGATAAGGAGCTCAAAAGTCCCTTAGTTTTGGAGATATTCGCGATGTCATGTGAGAAACCGCTTGAAACAATTTGCAGCAGGCTGGTAAGGTCCTTTAGGGCTTCCTCTCGATGCATTGAAGTATGATATGCATCAATACCCAAGGCGACATTTGTAGCTTCTAGCTGGATTGAGGTCCTTTAGCTAGGCCTTGATGTATATAGCTAGGCAAATATACATCAATCATGAATATGAAGAACCAAGGAGTCTCATTCTTACACCAATGAAGGTTGGAAACCGTGAGCCTATAAAGGATCAAGATCCTTTACCATCACTTGTCCTCATTTGTGAATATTTGGATGAAAGACAAGCACCATCAACAAGTGACCTCTCCCACTTATCTCTTTTGGTACGTTTCTCTTCCAAGAGTATTATCATGCATCAAAGGCTGCCACCAAATCCTATGATTCATCACCGAATGGTCTATGCAAAGGATCAAGCGCAATCCATGGATAACTACATCAATGTCCTTGATTTTCATAGTATACAACATATTTTGAAAGAGTATGTACCATTGCAATGTAAAGAGATTGTATTTGTATACTTTGATAACATTTTTTTATGTAGTAGAAGTAGAAAGGAGTATGTAAATCCTTTGGAGTTAGCCTTAGCGAAGCATAAGAAGCCACATGGAGAATTGGAGAAGTACTTGGAGAAATGTCCTTACCTCTCGTCCAAGAATATGCTATCTCACCATATCTCATCAAATGGAGTAATTCAAGTGGACAAAAGGAAGAAAAGAATTATTCAAGAAGGGTCCATACTTGCATCTATACTTGAGGTACTATGTCTCTTAAAGGATGCTAAAGATCATCATATTCTTTTATTCCCTATTCTTGCATCATATTTGTTCATTACAAATGGAGTTGAGAAAGGTGAAGTCCTATCTCAAGGAAGTTGTCCCATGGATTATTTTGGTGAAATACCAAGTGGAGAAAAGAAGAAGCTACATGCTTATGGCTTAGCATTCATACTTGTTGCTATCATGAGGATATTTGAGCAAAAGGATTATTATCTTGAAGGATTCATGCTTAAGCTTTGTGATTCTTACAAAGTATTAGAGTATGTTTCATGTGATAAGGAGATCAAGCCATCATCATGCTTTGAGATGAAGTACTTGATTCGTTCATCAAAATCAAGTCACTTGGAGGAAGCAAGTCCTTTGACTAAAGGAAGTTTTCTAACGAGGAGATACATGTTTGATTCAAGAGTACTTAGTCTTGAATATATCAAGGATTTGTATGAAGATAATGATGATTTTAAAGAAGTATACAACGTATGTGAGAAGCATCCTCAACAATCCTTTTATATTGATCATGGATTTCTCTTCAAAGGGAATCAAGTGTGCATTCCAAGGAGTGGAATTCGTGAAATCTTAATCATGGAAGTACATGGA
Organism: Portulaca oleracea; assembly: GCA_029582165.1. NCBI lineage: Eukaryota > Viridiplantae > Streptophyta > Magnoliopsida > Caryophyllales > Portulacaceae > Portulaca > Portulaca oleracea. Next base: position 6,980,503 of record CM055892.1, read on the forward strand.
AGTTCTTTTGATCATTTGGGTCTACTCAATACGTATCTCAAGATGAAGGAGTATTATTTCTGGCCTAGCATGATCGTTGATATCGAGTATAAGCTGCAATATTGTGACATTTGCAATCCTTCTATACCATATGGAGATGAAAGCTTGAATTTTATGGTTGAAGTGCCATGGATTCAAGGAAGACAAGATGATATTAAGATCGTTGAAGGTCATCCTTCAAAGATGGAACACCATATTACTATTGTCTTCATCATGAGTTACAAGCTTGTGAATCTATACTTTGAAGTTGAGAAGTTATATGAGATTTCTACAATCTCCATGAATAAACGAGATTTGAAGCACCATAATATCATTGGCTTATTCATGAGAAGACTTGGAAGAAAGTGGAAGTTCAAGTCAAGCATCAAAGGAATCTATGATGATTTCAAGGCATTTAAGAAGAAAAGTTGTAAACTCATAAGAAGGAACAAGAGAAGTGATGTCAATAACACATATGGGAAGACATCTTATAAAGAAGGAAGGAAACAAGGAAGAAGAAGTTTTGTCTAAGTTTGAGGACAAACTTTTTCAACCGGGGGAGAATGATGTATATTTGCCTAGCTATATACATCACGGCCTAGCTAAAGGACCTCTATCCAGCTAGAAGCTACAAATGTCGCCTTGGGTATCAACAACTACAAGGGTTTATTAGCTCAAGGAAGAAAGCATGAAGGACCTTGATGGTATTCTAGCTTACATGGAGTTACTCTCACATTTGGAGGACATCAATGAGCATAAATAACTCTCAAGTCCTTATTGAGAAGTCATCTCTCACGGCAGCAAAGGACTCCATCAAGTACAGTTTGATATTTTGCTCTAATGAAAACGGACAAGTATTGAAGAAGTTATAGCAATTTCTTTCTAGAGTTGTATTTTAGAGTTTATGATGTCATAAATAGGATATATGATGTAATAGTTGATTCTTGGTTTCTTGAACCTTAGGTACACGTCCAAGGGGTCCTAAGAGTAGTATAAATAGACCCCCTAGGGTGCCATTGTATTCATTCATTACATCTTATATCAAATACAAAGTAAACACATTGTGTTTTCTCTCTAGCTTGTGTGCTAGAATTGGTTCTCTTGAGGGAGAGTCTTTTCAATCTCTTCTTCTATTCTAAGATTGGCTATCTTAGATGGTGATAGGAAGAGTTGGAGGATTCTAGGAGTGGTAAATCTGTATCTCCTTAGAAGATCCCAAGCCGTTTATCATTCGATCAAACGATTCATTCTTGTTGTAAGTTTCATTCTTTTGAATCTTTTGATTTCCATTGCATTTTCATTCCATTCTATTCCATACCAACTAGAATACATCCCCACTCATTCGTTCATCCATCCATCCATTCATCCATCATCCATTATTCATTCATTTACACTCCATTTCCATCTTTATTCATTCATTCTTGTGATCAAGAATCAATCTATCCAACCCCAAGTTTAAAGATCCTTATATTGTTGTGTAATGTGATCATCCTTGATCCCATTATACATCATTCGCCGCCGGCGACGTCGCGAGAAGTCCACTGAACCTTATCATTTAGAGGAAGGAGAAGTCGTAACAAGGTTTCCGTAGGTGAACCTGCGGAAGGATCATTGTCGAAACCTGCCCAGCAGAACGACCTGTGGACGAGTAAACATCACACGCGGCGAGGGGTGCTTCGGCCCCCTCCTCGTGCCGGGGGAGCCCCCCTCGTGGGGGTGCCCCCGGGGCAACAACGAACCCCGGCGCGGACTGCGCCAAGGAACACAAACTCATGGCGTGCCCGCCCGCGAACGGTTCGCCGGCGCGCGGGGGCGGCACCTGTCCCTACTTAAAACGTAACGACTCTCGGCAACGGATATCTCGGCTCTCGCATCGATGAAGAACGTAGCGAAATGCGATACTTGGTGTGAATTGCAGAATCCCGTGAACCATCGAGTCTTTGAACGCAAGTTGCGCCCGAAGCCTTCTGGCTGAGGGCACGCTCGTCAAGGCCACGCGTCTCCCCCCGCCCTCGTGGAGGGGGATGGATGATGGCCTCCTGTTCCCCGATCGGGGTGTGGCTGGCCTAAAATCGGAGCCGACGACGACGAGCTGTTGTGGCGATTGGTGGTTGACGAGGCTTAACGGCCTGTTTACATCGCGCCGCTGGAGCACGCTGTTGGGATGGGCTTGTTGGACCCATGGGTGGCTCAAGCCACGCAAAACCGTTGCGACCCCAGGTCAGGCGGGGCTACCCGCTGAGTTTAAGCATATCAATAAGCGGAGGAAAAGAAACTTACAAGGATTCCCCTAGTAACGGCGAGCGAACCGGGAAGAGCCCAGCTTTAAAATCGGGCGGCCTCGCCGTCTGAATTGTAGTCGGGAGAAGCGTCCTCTGCGGCGGACCAGGCCCAAGTCCCCTGGAAAGGGGCGCCAGAGAGGGTGAGAGCCCCGTCGTGCTGGGACCCTGTCGCACCACGAGGCGCTGTCGCCGAGTCATGTTGTTTGGGAATACAGCCCCAAGCGGGCGGTAAATTCCGCCCAAGGCTAAATACGGGCGAGTACCGCGAGGGAAAGATGAAAAGGACTTTGAAAAGAGAGTCAAAGAGTGCTTGAAATTGTCGGGAGGGAAGCGGATGGGGGCCGGCGATGCGCCCCGGTCGGATGTGGATCGGCTCGGGGTGCGGACCGACGCGGATTGGGAGGGCGGCTAAACCCCGGTTCCCGGGAGCGTCGTCCTCGCGATCGTGGTTGGCAGCGCGCGCCACGCGTGCTCGCACTCACGCGCTTCCAGCGCCGGCCCGCTGGCCCATTCGCCCGTCTTGAAACACGGACCAAGGAGTCCGACATGAGTGCGAGTCAACGGCGAGTAAACCCGCACGCGCAGGAAGCTAATTGGCGGGATCCTCGCGGGTGCACCGACCGACCTTGATCTTCCGAGAAGGGTTCGAGTGTGAGCATACTGTCGGGACCCGAAGATGGTGAACTATGCCCGAAGCGGCGGCCAGAGAAACTCTGGAGGCGCCGGCGACTTGGCGCAAATCGCTCCTCGACTTGGGTATAGGGCGAAAGACTAATCGAACCGCCTAGTAGCCGGTTCCTCCGGTTTCCTCGTGATAGCCGGAGCTCATACGCGAGTTCTATCGTAAAGCCAATGATTAGAGGCATCGGGGCGCAATGCCCTCGACTTATTCTCAAACTTTAAATAGGTAGGGCGGGCTGCTTTGTTGAGCCGCCACGGAATCGAGCTCAGTGGGCCATTTTTGAAGCGAATCGCGATGCGGGATGAACCGAAGTCGGGTTACGGTGCCCAATCTAACCTACCTAGATCCTACAAAGGGTGTTGGTCAATTAAGACAGCAGACGGTGGTCATGGAAGTCGAATCCGCTAAGGAGTGTGTAACAACTCACCGCCGAATCAACTAGCCCGAAATGGATGGCGCCAAGCGCCGACCTATACCCGGCCGTCGGGGCAAGTGCCAGGCCCGATGAGTAGGAGGCGCGCGGTCGCCGCAAAACTCCGTGGCGCGAGCAGCGGCGCGAGCTATCGGTGCAGATCTTGGTAGTAGCAAATATTCAAATGAGAACTTTGAAGGCCAAAGATTGGAAAGGTTCCATGTGAACTGAACATGCACATGTGTTAGTCGATCCTAAGAGACGGGGAAGCCGTCCGACAAGCGAGCCGAAGGGAATCAGTTAAAATTCGAACCGACGTGGCGGTTGAAGGCAACGTTATGAGTCCGAGACGCCGGCGGGGCCTCGGGAAGAGTTATCTTTCTCGCTTAACACCGCCACCACCGAAACGACTCAATCGGAGGTAGGGTCCAGCCGGAAGAGCACCGACGCCGCGCGTGGTGTCCGGTCGCCCGCGCCTTGAAAATCCGAGGACCGAGTGTCGACCACGCCCGGCCGTACTCATAACCGCATCAGTCTCCAAGGTAAATGACCTGCGGTCGATGGAACAATGTAGGCAAGGGAAGTCGGCAAAATGGATCCGTAACCGAGAAAGGATTGGCTCGAGGGTCGGGCACGGGGTCCCAACCCAACCCGTCGGCCGTCGATCGCTGAAGCCGCCGCGCGAGAGCGGTCGCCGCGTGTCGGCCGGGACGGATCGGGAACGGCCTTCGGGCCTTCCCCGGCGTCGAATACCAACTCGTAATCGTACGATAACGAATCCGATCGCTTAATTAAAACAAAGCATTGCGATGGTCCCTGCGGATGTTAACGCAATGTGATTTCTTCCCAGTGCTCTGAATGTCAAAGTGAAGAAATTCAATTAAGCGCGGGTAAACGGCGGGAGTAACTATGACTCTCTTAAGGTAGCCAAATGCCTCGTCATCTAATTAGTGACGCGCATGAATGGATTAACGAGATTCCCATCGCCCCCGCTACTATCCAATGAAACCACGCAAGAGGAACGGGCTTGGTGAATCGGCGGAAAGAAGACCTCTGAGCTTGACTCTAGTCCGACTTTGTGAAATGACTTGAGAGGTGTAGCATAAGTGGGAGCTTCGGCGCAAGTGAAATACCACTACTTTTAACGTTATTTTACTTACTCCGTGAGTCGGAGGCGGGGCATTGCCCCTCTTTTTGGACCTAAGGCTCGCTTCGCGGCCGATCCGGGCAGAGGACATTGTCAGGTGGGGAGTTTGGTCAGCGGCACATCCGTTAAAAGATAACGCAGTGTCCTAAGATGAGCTCAACGAGCAAATCTCGTGTGAGCGAAGGGTAAAAGCTCGCTTTGATTCTCGATTTTAGATTTAATACGAACCGTGAAAGCGTGGCCTAACGATCCTTTAGATCTTGAATTTGAAGCTAGAGGTGTCGGAAAAGTTACAACAGGATAATCGGCTTGGCGTGGCGCTCATAGCGACGTTGCTTTTTGATCCTTTGAAGTCGGCTCTTACTATAAAAGTGAAGCAGAATTCACCAAGTGTTGGATTGTTCACCCACCAATTAGGTAACAAGAGCTGGGTTAAGACCGTCGTGAGACAGTTAGTTTTACCCTCGATGACGATGTCGCGATGGTAATTCAACCTAGTACGAGGAACCGTTGATTCGCACAATTGGTCATGGCGCTTGGTTGAAAAGCCGCTGGGTTACCGTATACCGGATTATGATCAACGCCTCTAAGTCGGAATCCGGGCCAGAAGTGATGCATGCGCCTGTCACCCGATTGCCGACCTGCAATAGGGGCTTCGGCCCCCAAGGGCACGTGTCGTACGCTAAGCCAGCGCGGCGGATGCGCCGCGAGGGCCGCCTTGAAGACGACTTAAATACGCGACGGGGTATTGTAAGTGGCAGAGTGCCCTTGCTGCCACGGTCCACTGAGATTCAGCCCTATGTCGCTTCGATTCGTCCCTCCCCCTCTCGACCCTCCTCAATTAAATCCCATCCTTTTGCAAGAGGTTGAAGTTGCTCCCGAGCGAAAGGATATGCTAAGTGTTGCTGCTGCTGGAAATTTGCTAAGGGCTGAGGGCGTCGGGGACGCATGCATGTCCCGGCGATAAGGAAACGCGTGCATATGCCAAGTGTCTGGAAGCGTGGCCGTGGCGTGGAATTAAGACCGAGCCCCGCGCGGCCTGACGGAGAAAAAACGGATGCAAACACGTCCATGAGGAGACAGTACGGAGCCTAGGCCCGGACGCCGCCCGCCGCGACCGAGTCGTCTCCACCGAGGCGCTGCGGCACCACAACCGACGGCATCGCATGCCGAGACGAGGCGCGCGGCAAATCGAGTGTCGGTGATGAAACGAGCCGGTAATGCATGCGCCCTTCGTCGGATGTTGCGTCCCCACACGCACCGCTACGGACGACAATGAGCGACATTGTCGACGACGACCGCGGCGAGCTTCGCGATACCGGCCGGCTGTCGACGATACCACGGCGCCGTTGCCGACGGCCACCATCGCCGACAAAGACGCAGCGATCGTGGCCGACGCTACCGACGACAATGGCGATGTCGACGATCGCGAGCGACTTTCGGCGACAATGGCCGAAGATACCGGCAATGGCTGCCGACGACAAGAAGCGCGATGTCGACGACGCGACAATGTCCGCGGCAACAGCCGACGACAATGGCCGATGGCGGTTGTCGCCGTTGTCCGCGACGCCGACGATCAGCCGATCGCGAGCGACGATCGCAATGATTTTTCCGTGGCTTTCGTTCGTGCGCTTGGGATAAAACTTAGCGGGCTGCTACCTTATGTTTTTTAAGGGTTTTCCGTGATTTTTCCGGATTTTTCCCTGGATGCTTTGGCCGGGCCTCGGGACGCTTTAAGTCGCCCCGATTCCGGGACACTCCATCAGCTTCCGCTCGTCCTCTTTGCCTAAAATTTTGCAGGTCATTTCCTCGTCCCATTTAGCTATTTTACAATATTTTTAATGATTTTTTGGAGCCTTCCTTCGTCTCCTCCCGTGCCCGCTCGTGAAATAGCGATCCCGGGACTAAAACCTGAGGCATCCGATGTCGAATTTCCAAAATAATTTGCAGTCCACTTCCCCTTGATTTTTAAAGAATTTAGAAACTTGCCTTGCATTTTTCTGATTTTTCTACGATTTTTTGGCAAATTAACATTATTATCTACCCAAGGGTATCCTCGGAAAAAATTGGAAAAATCTAGAACTCAAAAAAAAAGCCATGCCCATTTTTTTGTCAAAAGTATGCCACTGGCCGTAGATGGACTTATTCACTTAAAGCTCTTTAGAGGGGAGGTGCTTGGCAAGTCTTTGGGGCAGCCGCTGGCACTGTCGACGACAGCGAGCGACACTGTCAAGACCACACGTTGAAAGAAGGGGCGCTGTCCACCATGGCATTTGTCCCGTCCGCGATCCTCGTACGCCCTCGCGCATGCTCGAGCGAACGTGGGTCCCGGTGCCCCCGCGCGCGCATTATAATCAAAGACACAGGGCACAGGGCACAGGGACACAGGGGCGCAGCGGCAGACTTGGCGGAAAAGGTGCAGAAAGGGGGGGAGGGATATGCAGTGGCGGGTGCGCCCCCGCAACGTGCCCCTCTTGCGAGGCGCGGGTGGGCTCCGCGACCGGTGAAGCATCGGATGCCGAGACAAGGCGGCGTGGCAAATCGAGTGTCGGCTGATGAAACGGGAGCCGGGCAATGCCGTCGACTGTCGACGGACAATGCATGCATCGTTCGCTGGATGCCAAGCATCCCGCCCGGGCACGGCGCATCACGACAGCGAGCGACACAGTCGTCGACAGCCAGCCCGCGATGTGTCCACGTGAGTGTCGGCGGCGATACCCGCGACAAAGGTCGACAAGATCGCGACATCGCCGGCGATAGCGACTGCCGACGACAAATAGCGACATCGCCGACGACATCGCGACAGTGTCAACGATCGCGGCGACATTGCCGACGACAGCGGCAACCAGCGACACTATCGGCGACATTGCGGCGATGCGGCAAATGCGACACCGGCCGACACTATCGACGACATCGCGACAAAGCCGACAATCGGCCGACGACATCGAGGCGACAAAGGCCGACGATGCGGCACGATATCGCCGACGATGATCAGCGACAATCGCGTCGACGACAACTGCGACATACACCGACGATACTCTGTGACAATGATTTTTCCGTGGCTTTGGTTCGTGCGCTTGGAATGAAACTTGGTGGGCTTCTTCCTTATGTTTTTTAAAGGTTTTCCGTGATTTTTCCGGAATTTTTCCGGGAGTCTTTGGCCAGGCCTCGGGACGCTTTAAGTCGCCCGGTTCCGGGACACACCTCTAGCTTTCGATCGTCCGTTTTCCCTCAAATTTTGCAGATCATTTCCTTGTCCCATTTAGCTATTTTACAGTATTTTTAGTGATTTTTTGGAGCCTTCCTTCGTCTCCTCCCGTGCCCGCTCGGGAAAAAGCGATCCCGGGCCTAAAACCCAGGGCATCCAACGTTGGATGTGCAAAATAATTTGCAGTCTACTTCCCCTTGATTTTTAAAGAATTTTGAAACTTGCCTTGCATTGTTCTGATTTTTCTACGATTTTTTGGAATTTTTTCCGTTTTCGCAAATAAAAAATTATATAAAATAACCCGGGCTGCGAAAAAGTTCTAAAAAATGATTTTTAGTAAATTAACATTATTATCTACCCAGGGGTATCCTCGGAAAAAAATGAAAAAAATCTAGAACTCAAAAAAAAGCATGCCTATTTTTTTGTCAAAACTATGCCACTGGCCGTAGATGGAGTTATTCACTTAAAGCTCTTTATAGGGGAGGTGCTCGGCAAGTCGGGCAGCGATGCAGCGGCCGACAATGACGATAGCGGCGACATCGCGGCGATGGCTGTCGACGACAGCGAGCGTCCATGCATGGCGTGGCGTGGCTTGGCAACCAAGTCAAAGGCACTGTCGACATGCGGCCATGCACCGAACCTGTCCCGGACGGATGATGGAACAACGAGGCTCGGGTTGCCTCGGGAAGCGTGCCAAGCGTGAAAAAGTTGCCGATCGATACGGTTGCCTCGGATATTGATGCCTTGCTGTCCCGGTGTGCTTCGGTAGTGTTTCTTGACGTCCGCGGTCGGTGGCATTCCGCATTTGTTGCGGAGTCGCCACCACGGGTGAGGGCGTGCCCCCCCTCACCCGCAACGGCGGCCGCCCCTCTAGGCAGCGGGGGTGTTCGTCGGTAATTAACGATGGTGGGCCACCTTGCCTTGTCCCCAGCCCGCCATCGTTAGCTGCCTTTAGAGCCAAGCTATAGGTTGCGCCTTTTGTTGCCTGACCTCGACCCGGGGCGGACGATGGGTTGTTGGGGCCTTCGGGTCCTGGCGAAATCTTGACGCTCGTGGTACGGTGGCAGTCTCATTGGCCGTGGGATTAATGTGGAGGGATGATGCCTCCCTTGTGTGGGATAATTGTCGCAAGTGCGGTGACTGGTGGCGCCTGACCGGACGAGGCTAGGAACTAGTAGGTGGGAAGATCGAGGAGCGAGGCCCCGGATGTCTCTTGGCTTAGAAGAGGGTTGGAACCGTATAGATCCGTAAATCCCTTTCGGAGGGTTGGAACCGTATGGATCCGTAAATCCCTGTTGCTTGTGACTTGGTCGAGTACACCGAATGGGCGCGCCCATGGGCTCTGTCGCGGCCGGTTGGCCTTGTGCCATCATAGAAGTAGCACTTCCAAACGCGTGACATGCATTTCGCTCAGGGTGGTGGAGGCCCAAAGCGTTCGGATTTGTCGATGGGGATGTCGCGGTGCCTAGGGAAATGAGTTGAGCCACAAGAATCTATCCCACCACAATTCGATGTCCAACCTGTTCAAAAACAGCCTCGAGGTGCAGTCAATGCTTGGGAGGCGAGTGAATGAGCAGCTTGTGGGATATTCGGTTTTTTGCTGCTCGGGATCTCAATGCCCGTGTGCTCGCGGCCCTTTAGCCTAGCCACAAACACATCCTCCGCTCCTCTCAAACCCTTTTGACGCCATGAAACATACCTTAAGCCCAACAAAAGTAAGCCTTGAGGCACAGTCGGCGCTCAGGGTGAGGGCAAACGAGTAGCTTGTGGGATAATATTCGGTTTATGATGTAATAAATGTGTAGGATGATGTAAGCCTCAAGGGGCCTAATTCTTGATTTGTACACGTCTAGGGAGGGCTAGGATTACTATAAATACCCCCCTTAGGCCTCTTGTAATCTCATTCATTCAATAAATCAAATACAAACACAAGGTGTTGTTTTCTCTCTAGCTTTTGCTAGTATTTCATTTCTCTTGAGGGATATTCGATTCTATCATCTTCTTCTAGCTTAGGGTGGCGTCCTAAGTGGTGATAGGAAGAGATTGAAGCATTCTTGAAGGTGGTGTGGCTGTACCCTCCAAGAATCTTCAAAGCCATTATCATTCATCATTCAAATCGTGAGTTTCTTTCTAGTTTTCATTTGATCTTGTTTTTGTTTCTACCTTGTTTCAAATTCAAGATTCATTTGAATATCATTCAATCATTCAAGAAACTTACATTCTATCCATTTACACTCTCATTTCATTCATTTCATTCATCTATTTCGTCCATTCCATTTGTTTATCCATCCATTCATTCATTCATTCATTCAATCTTAAAGAAACACTTAAAGATCCTAGTCTTTTGTATAATTTGATCATTCTTGATCCTATTATACATCATTTCATTCAATTTGGTTGATCTTTAAGAACTTTGAGAAGCAAGATTCTTATCTTGGTTTTTAAAGATCCTGTTTCCAAGTATAATGAGATTCCAATGATCCCATTATACATCAAAATTGGTATCAGAGCTTAGGAGTTTGAATCTCTTAGTTCTTGAAACAATCTTTTTACAATCTTTCCCTCTCCCACACGTTCCCCATCACCCCTACCATCACACGTCCATCACAAAAATTCATCCTCCATCCCACGTCCCCACTAAACTCCACAAAGAACCCGTGAGCCCAAACACAAATCCAACCAATTCCCCCTCGCGTCCCTTCTATGCTAATCATCCTACCATGAGTTTCTTGCGATCTTTTGAATCAAGATAGGTTCTAATGGATTGCAAAAGGTCTAGCAAGAATTCCCAACGTGAGCTACAATGCTTGAAGCAACAAATTGATGATCTTGCCAAGCAAATGGAAGAATGTGGAATTCTTCCAAAGGGATCAAGAAGCACAAAATCACGTGTGGTTCACTCTTCTAAGGTTGAATATGAAGCACCTTATGCACGGAGTAAACATTCCAACAAGAAGAATGGGAAGAAAGTTCAAAAAGATTTCTTACCATCCGATTACAAAGGTGACTCCATCAACAATCTTGAAGAAGTTAAGCAAGGGAGCATGGATGTACTTGATTATACTATAGAATTCAAGTGGCAATTATGGAAGAATGGCCTTAAGGAGGACGATCCACGCATTTTGGTATACTACCTTCTTGGTCTTAATGAATATATTCAGCGTGTTGTGATAGATCAACCTCACATTAGTTTGGAGGAGTTAAGTTCTTTAGCTCTTGATTTTGAAGAACAAGCAAAGAGTAAAGAGCATAGGGATAAAGCCCACACACGTCACAAACCTTCCAAATCAACCCCACAACATCACGCCAAAGGCATTCAAATCCAGCCCCATATTCGTCCCAAACCTGTTGTCCATCACTCCACAAAACAACCTCAACAAGATCAACCCTCATCCGTTCCCAAACCCCACGTCCAAGAACCAGCGCCCATAGCCCCAAGGAGTTGTTATCATTGCCAAAGTTTAGGTCACATTGAATTCGAGTGTCCTAACAAGAAAGAAGTGCCTTCGGAAGGGTACCAAACACATGATAACAAACCATTTGAGGAGGAAAAGGAAGAGGAAGTTGGCGTTGACATGAAAGGAGAAGAATTTGAGGTTGACACAAAAGAAGAAGAAATTGGGATTGACACATATGAGGAGGAGAACAAAGAGGAAGAAAAGGTAGAAGAGGATCATATGAAAAAGTGGCTTGTGACAAAAGAAGCAAGTGTGGCGTATGAACATCCACAAAGAGAGTGCAAGATTTCTCATTATACCAACAAAGGAGAAGTATGTTCATTGAACCAAGAAAAGAAAAGTTGTGCCTCCTATGGATATATCGTTGTCCTTACGCAAAGGTTAAGCCATGACAATTTCAATCCAAGAAGTTTAGTAAGTCTTTGCTTTTACAAAATTTGCAAAGATTCATTATATTGCAAAATTACTTCTATAGATTCCTGTCATACTTTGTTGGAAGGACCAAAGTTGCTTGATAGGAATATCATGCCTCTTGATGCATCTCTACTTCCATCTTACACCACACGGCCTAAGAAGGAAGAAAGCCAACTTGTGTCGATCATAAAGATGTAGTATCGAGGGAATAAAGAATATAAGGATCCTATTCTTATACATTTGGAGAAGAATGAAATGGGTCCAAGTATCCATCACATTTTGAATCTTCCCACGAAGCATATCTTCCATGAGCATCCAAAAGATATCTACTCAGATCACTTGGTTGAAAGGCCGAAAATTCGAAAGGATGAAATAGCCCAAGTCATCAAAGTACATTGTTTCATGCTAAATGACAAGGGTAAAGTGGTAAGAATAGACTTGGGAAGTGAGAAGCAACGTGAACAACCCACGTTCACGGTGAAGAAACGCAAGTCCAAGTCTTATTGTGTTCGAGAATTGATCGGAAGAAAGTTTAAGAAGTTCATCAAAGGAATCTATGATGACTTCAAAGCTTTCAAGAAGAAAGTCTTTGTCAAGAAGGCAAGTAAGAGAGTTGATGCTCAAAGTTTGAGGACAAACTTTTTTTCAACCGGGGGAGTATGATGTATATTTGATGGCCATATACATCAAGGACATCAAGGAAGACATCCAATATACATCATAGGAGCCTAATACTCGGTTATATGGCAAATCGAGAATGGGATCAAAGACATCCAGTATACCAAAATGCGTGGATCGTCTGATGTATAATGGGATCAAAGAGATCTCATTACACATAGAAATCAAGATCTTTAAAAACCAAGATAAGAATCTTGCTTCTCAAAGTTCTTAAAGATCAACCAAATTGAATGAAATGATGTATAATAGGATCAAGAATGATCAAATTATACAAAAGACTAGGATCTTTAAGTGTTTCTTTAAGATTGAATGAATGAATGAATGAATAAACGAATGGAATGGACGAAATGGATGAATGAAATGAATGAAATGAGAGTGTAAATGGATAGAATGTAAGTTTCTTGAATGATTGAATGATATTCAAATGAATCTTGAATTTGAAACAAGGTAGAAACAAAAACAAGATTAAATGAAAACTAGAAAGAAACTCACGATTTGAATGATGAATGATAATGGCTTTGAAGATTCTTGGAGGATACAGCCACACCACCTTCAAGAATGCTTCAATCTCTTCCTATCACCACTTAGGACGCCACCCTAAGCTAGAAGAAGAAGATAGGATCGAATCTCCCTCAAGAGAAACGAAAAGACTAGCAAAAGCTAGAGAGAAAACAACACCATGTGTTTGTATTTGATTTATTGAATGAATACAATGGCACCGTAGGGGGTCTATTTATACTACTCTTGGGACCCCTTGGACGTGTACCTAGGGTTCAAGAAACCAAGAATCAACTATTACATCATATGGCGCTTCAAAAACAAGATTCCTTTGATGCTTGACTTGAACTTCCACTTTCTTCCAAGTCTTCTCATGAATAAGCCAATGATATTATGGCGCTTCAAATCTCGTTTATTCATGGAGAATGTAGAAATCTCATATAACTTCTCAACTTCAAAGTATAGATTCACAAGCTTGTAACTCATGATGAAGACAATAGTAATATGGTGTTCCATCTTTGAAGGATGACCTTCAACGATCTTAATATCATCTTGACTTCCTTGAATCCTTGGCACTTCAACCATAGAATTCAAGCTTTCATCTCCATATGGTATATAAGGATTGTAAATGTCACAATATTGCAGCTTATACTCAATATCAGCGATCATGCTAGGCCAGAAATAATACTCCTTCATCTTGAGATACGTATTGAGTAGACCCAAATGATCAAAAGAACTTCCATGTACTTCCATGATCAAGATTTCACGAATTCCACTCCTTGGAATGCACACTTGATTCCCTTTGAAAAGAAATCCATGATCAATATAAAAGGATTGTTGAGGATGCTTCTCACATACCTTGTATACTTCTTTAAAATCATCATCATCTTCATACAACTCCTTGATATATTCAAGCCTAAGTACTCTTGAATCAAATATGTATCTTCTTGTTAGAAAACTTCCTTTAGTCAAAGGACTTGCTTCCTCCAAGTGACTTGATTTTGATGAATGAATCAAGTACTCCATCTCAAAACATGATGATGACGTGATCTCCTCTTCATATGAAACATACTCCAATATTTTGTAAGATTCACGAAGCTTAAGCATGATTCCTCCAAGATAATATTCTTTTTGCTCAAATACCCTCATGATAGCAACAAGTATGAATGTTTGGCCATAAGCATGTAGCTTCTTCTTTTCTCCACTTGGTATATCACCAAAATAATCCATGGGACAACTTCCTTGAGATAGGACTTCACCTTTCTCAACTCCATTTGTAATGAACAAATATGATGCAAGAATAGTGAATAAAAGAATATGACGATGTTTAGCATCCTTTAAGAGACATAGTACCTCAAGTATGGATGCAAGTATGGACCCTTCTTGAATAGTTCCTTCTTTCCTTTTGTCCACTTGAATTACTCCATTTGATGAGATATGTTGAGATAGCATATTCTTGGACGAGAGGTAAGGACATTTCTCCAAGTACTTCTCCAATTCTCCATGTGGCTTCTTACGCTTCGCTAAGGCTAACTCCAAAGGATTTACATACTCCTTTCTACTTCTACTACATACAAAAATGTTATCAAAGTATACAAATACAATCTCTTTACATTGCAATGGTACATACTCTTTCAAAATATGTTGTATACTATGAAAATCAAGGACATTGATGTAGTTATCCATGAATTGCGCTTGATCCTTTGCATAGACCATTCGGTGATGAATCATAGGATTTGGTGGCAGCCTTTGATGCATGATAATACTCATGGAAGAGAAACGTACCAAAAGAGATAAGTGAGAGAGATCACTTGTCGATGGTGCTTGTCTTTCATCCAAATATTCACAAATGAGAACAAGTGATGGTAAAGGATCTTGATCCTTTATAGGCTCTTGATTTCCAACCTCCATTGGTGTAAGAATGAGACTCCTTGGTTCTTCAAATTCATGATACTTATTCTCCATAAGTGCCATAAGAGTACTTTGATCCTCCTTGAGCCGAGAGACACAAGGTGGTAATAAGGACGCCTCTTGGAGCATGATACTTCTATCATACAACTTTGATTCTTCCAACAAAGTATAACAAGAATCCATAGAAGTAATATTACAATATAATGAATTTTTGCAAATCTTGTAAAAACAAAGACTTACTGAACTTCTTGGATCAAAATGAATGTCCTTGTCACGAAATGAATGACCATTTGAATAGCTCTCCATTTGTAATGTTTGGACCCTTGTTGTAGCGAGGCCAATATCATTGCCATGATTCTTATCAACGCCAATGCTAGCGTCAAGATCCTCATAGATGGCACTACTTTCTCCTCCTTGGATCAATGAACATACTTCTTCTTGAATGGTATAATGAGAGTAAGAAATAAGCTCTCTTTGTTGTTGATCTTGCGGTACACTAGCCTCTTTCAAGACTCTACTTACAACAAGCAACTCTTCTCCATTTAATTCTTCTACATACATATTTTCTAGTACAATATCCTCCTCTTTTTCTTCCTCGTGTACTTCATGAGGTACGCTACATACCTCATTCATGCCAAGTTTATGAGCATCCTCATGCTCATCAAATACATCAAATACCACACTTTCAATTTCTGATTGCATGCTTAATGATGTTTGACAATCAACCAAAGATACTTCTTTCTCCTTAGGACATGCACTTTCAACATGATCAATACTTTGGCAATATAGACATGTACTTGGGACAATGGGAGTGGGAAGGTTTATAAGCTGTTTTGAGGAGCTTTGGATTAGAGGTTTAGGATGGGATGGGGCCTGATTTTGTGGAGCTTTTGTGTTTGGTTGTTTTGTGGGAAATGGGGGTCTTTGTTGTATATGGGTTTTATCCCAAAGTTCTTTACTCTTTGCTTGTATTTCAACATCAAGAGCTAAAGAACTCAACTCTTCCAAGTTTGTGTAAGGTTGATTTACAACAACATGCCGAATGTAATCATTAAGACCAAGCGTGTTTGCTAAGATCATCAATTTGTTGCTCCAAGCGTTTCAGTTCACTTGGTGAATTCATGAAAGATCTTTTGCAAGCCGTAGAATATGAATCTTGATGAAGAAAGATTCAAACAATACTCACGGTTTTGGTGTGGGGATGTGGAGGACGAAATGGGGAATGTGTTTAGGTCGGATTTGTGTTGGATTTGGGGTTCTTTGTGGAGTTCTTGATGAGTTCTTGGAAGAACTTTGGTGGAGTGATGATGGTGGGATGGATTTTTGATGGAAAGATGGTGAAAAGATGGATCAAGAACTAAGAGAATCAATCTCCTAAGCTTTGATACCAATTTTGATGTATAATGGGATCAAAGAGATCTCATTACACATAGAAATCAAGATCTTTAAAAACCAAGATAAGAATCTTGCTTCTCAAAGTTCTTAAAGATCAACCAAATTGAATGAAATGATGTATAATAGGATCAAGAATAATCAAATTATGCAAAAGACTAGGATCTTTAAGTGTTTCTTTAAGATTGAATGAATGAATGAATGAATAAACGAATGGAATGGACGAAATGGATGAATGAAATGAATGAAATGAGAGTGTAAATGGATAGAATGTAAGTTTCTTGAATGATTGAATGATATTCAAATGAATCTTGAATTTGAAACAAGGTAGAAACAAAAACAAGATTAAATGAAAACTAGAAAGAAACTCACGATTTGAATGATGAATGATAATGGCTTTGAAGATTCTTGGAGGATACAGCCACACCACCTTCAAGAATGCTTCAATCCCTTCCTATCACCACTTAGGACGCCACCCTAAGCTAGAAGAAGAAGATAGGATCGAATCTCCCTCAAGAGAAACGAAAAGACTAGCAAAAGCTAGAGAGAAAACAACACCATGTGTTTGCATTTGATTTATTGAATGAATACAATGGCACCCTAGGGGGTCTATTTATACTACTCTTAGGACCCCTTGGACGTGTACCTAGGGTTCAAGAAACCAAGAATCAACTATTACATCATATATCCTATTTATGACATCATAAACTCTAAAATACAACTCTAGAAAGAAATTGCTATAACTCCTTCAATACTTGTCCGTATTCATTGATTCAAAAACATTGGAAAGCTTATTGAAAGAGCTCCAATCTGTCTTTTGATGATTTCCTCAATAGATGTATGGATCTAGAGTTATAGAGCAAAATATCGAACTGTAGTTGATGGAGTCCTTTGCTGCCGTGAGAGATGACTTCTCAATAAGGACTTGAGAGTTATTTATGCTCATTGATGTCCTCCAAATGTGAGAGTAACTCCATGTAAGCTAGAATACCATCAAGGTCCTTCATGCTTTCTTCCTTGAGCTAATAAACCTTGTAGTTGTTGATACCCAAGGCGACATTTGTAGCTTCTAGCTAGATTGAGGTCCTTTAGCTAGGCCTTGATGTATATAGCTAGGTAAATATACATCATCGTCCTCCTTAAGGCCATTCTTCCATAATTGCCACTTGAACTCTATTGTATAATCAAGTACATCCATGGTCCCTTGCTTAACTCCTTCAAGATTGTTGATGGAATCACCTTTGTAATCGGATGGTAAGAAATCTTTTTGAACTTTCTTCCCGTTCTTCTTGTTGGAATGTTTACTCCGTGCATAAGGTGCTTCATATTCAACCTTAGAAGAGTGAACCACACGTGATTTTGTTCTTCTTGATCCCTTTGGAAGAATTCCACATTCTTCCATTTGCTTGGCAAGATCATCAATTTGTTGCTTCAAGCATTGTAGCTCACGTTGGGAATTCTTGCTAGACCTTTTGCAATCCATTAGAACCTATCTTGATTCAAAAGATCGCAAGAAACTCATAGTAGGATGATTAGCATAGAAGGGACGTGAGGGGGAATTGGTGGATTTGTGTTTGGGCTCACGGGTTCTTTGTGGAGTTTAGTGGGGACGTGGGATGGAGGATGAATTTTTGTGATGGACGTGTGATGG